>MVAI01000024.1:0-113242 GCA_014825565.1 Phaffia tasmanica | reverse complement strand
GTTATTGACCAGTCATACGATTTGCTCTATATCTTAAAACACGTAATGTTTTGGTCAATTGATAGGTCGATACCCATATTCACCACTCTGCTAGTATGAATCAGAAGCATCTCCTCCGATTTATCAAGAGTAAAATGAAGCACTCCCCGGACGAGATTGTCTGCGTGCGCGATGGAGTCGAGCTCACACTCAGTCAGGTGTTCGAAAGCTTGGGTTTCACTGCGTACGATTTGAGTATTGACACGATGGACATGCACGCTCACGGAGACTATCACCGGTACGTCTTTCTTGCTTACTTCTCGAATTTAGGGAGGGAGGGGGGGATTATAGCTTGACTATACTTACATGTTAACGCTTTGGCCGTCAGATTTGACAAGTTTAACTTGAAGTACAACCCGACTGGCTCCTCTCGCCTTCGGGAGATCTTCTTAAAGACTGACAATTACATCGGAGGACGATACTTAGCAGAACTTACTCAGGGTGCGCACTCAAAACTGTTTTTTTTGTGCCGATTTGGTGTTTGTTAACTCATTCTAATATTCGCTTTCCCTCCAAAACATAGAGTTGATGAGTGATTTGGAGCAGAGTAAGTACCAGGTGAGTTTTTCTTTTCTTTTCCCCTTTTAATTCGTTGCATCTGAAGTTCAGTAAAATATACTGTTCAGAGGTGTTGACTATGTTTTCTTTGCTTTCACAGAACGTTGAGTGGCGGATCTCCATCTATGCTAGGTTTGTCGCGCTCAAGATGTCGATTACTTGATCAGTTGATCGGTGAGCTCATGGATGCCTTTCTCAATTCGCCTCTTTCAGGAACGTCAACGAATGGGACAAGCTTGCCCAATGGGTCGTCAAAAACAAACTTCTGTCACACAACGTTCGGTGGCTTATCCAAGTCCCCCGATTGTATGATATCTACAAGGCTGGTGGACTGATAGAGGACTTCCAGGATATCATCAAGAGTACGTATCGGGTATCGTTCAACGGTGCTGCTTTTGTCTCGACGACACTATCATCTGACCATGCGCTACGAAACCACAGATTTGTTCCAACCATTGTTCGAGGTCACCCAGGATCCCAGTTCACACCCTGAGCTTCATATCTTCCTCCAGCGAGTCATCGGATTCGATAGTGTGGACGATGAGTCAAAGCCTGAGAGAAGGACTTATAAGAAATTCCCAAACGCTAAGGGATGGAACATCAAGGAAAGCCCTCCTTACAACTACTGGTGAGTACTACTTTGATTGTTCCAAGAAAAAAAAAAACGGATGGTATCTATAAAATTAGCCATTAAAATGTTTCTCTGTGTGTTTGGGACAATTCATGGTCGTAGGCTGTACTATATGTTCGTCAACATGGCTAGCTTGAATGCCTACAGGAGAGAGAGAGGGTTCAGTGAGTTGAATTCACTCCTGTTCTCGCCCTGATTTTTGTCGACTAATCTAGAACCTTTCAACACTAGATACATTCGTTCTTCGACCTCACAGTGGAGAGGCTGGTGATACCGACCATCTCTCCTCTGCATTCCTTACTTCCCACTCTATCTCCCATGGTATCTTGCTCCGAAAGTATGTCTCCTCACAAGAAAAAGCCGGAACCGAACCGAATAACTCACAATCCTTTCGTGTTGTTCATCCACCTATGAAGAGTACCGGTCATGCAATATTTGTTTTATTTGAGACAGATCGGACTGGCCATGTCCCCATTGAGTAACAACGCGTTGTTCTTGACTTATGACCGGAATCCGTACGTTCCAATCTTTGTGTTGTAATATTATGTTCAACAACTGACACGTACAATCCTTAAACATATATGATACGTTAATCATTGATGATAAACAGAATCACCGACTTTTTCCGATTAGGAATGAATGTCTCGTTGTCCACAGACGATCCTCTTCAGGTAAGCTTGTGGTTTTCTCGTTCGTTGGATGACTGAATATCAGCAGTTTGGTTTGTTGAACGTTTACCTTTATAATGTTGCTTTCTTCGTAGTTCCACTTCACTAAGGAACCTTTGCTCGAGGAGTATTCTTGCGCTGCTCAAATCTACAAGCTTTCACCCGCAGGTACGCGGCTTGATGTTTCGCTGTTCTAAGAAATCTATCAGCTTACAAACTCAATCTCGGGTGTTTCCGTTCTGTTAATCGCGTAGATATGTGTGAGCTTGCTCGAAACTCCGTTCTCCAATCTGGATGGGAGATGGAAGTCAAGCGACACTGGATCGGAAACAAATGGTTCTACCCTGGTGTCGAAGGAAACGACATTAACAAGACCAACGTCCCAAATACTCGATTAGAGTACCGACACTCCACCCTGATGGAAGAACTGTATGTTACATGCTTCAATATATCACTGAACAACGCCAAACTGATCTACATGGTTCATTTTGTTCTTTTGGGTGTTTTGGTCGATAGGGCGTTGATCGGAAGGTTTGATAAAGATAAGGCTGAAGTTTCTGTGCCAAAGCCAACTTCCGACCCGGTTCAGGATGACTCTAAGCGGCCTACCATGCCTACTAAAGATAGTGATCTCGTACGTGTCCGATCTTCAGCGGCTTAAAACTGTATTGTCCTTTTTCTGACATTGTTTGGCAATATAATTTCTAGGGCGCTGCTGCCATGGTTCATGCTGAGGTCGACTCCAATCCTCCAACTTCAGGCGTCTCGTCCCCGGCTTATCACCCTGCTCGAGAACATCCTGTTTCACCCGATATATCTAAAATCAGCTTGCCTAGTATGTCGGTCCCTCAGATAGGATTGGGTGGGGTCAGTCTCCTTAGTGAGCGAGCAACTCAGAAGGATCTCGCGCAAAACGCTAGACGGTAGATTTTCTTACGTTTTGTTTATATAAAAGGGCTTTCTGCATATTCTTCGTTCATGTGACATCAGAAATTTGTTCTTCCTCGTCGACGTCGTCAATGAATTCATAAAGAGGGGTGTAAGCACCATGCGATCAGAAACAATTCTTTGAATCTAGACAGGACGGATGGCTGATTGTATGCAGCCAAACTTCAATCTGTCACTAATCTCCGTACTCGCTGATCTTCCGCTCAACTTTCACCCATCTTTCTTTCGTGCTTCAGACTTCATCCTATACTGTAGTCCTTCATGTCGTGCAACACATCCTCTCCTAAAAGCCAACTACAGTTACATCAGTCTCAGGCTGAATGTTCAGATCTTGTCGATGTGAACAGTGATGTCAAGGAAGACACATCGACTTTTTCAACTGATCCTGTCTCCTTCTACCTTCCTCCTTCTTCCTTTCCCCTTCATTCTGATCGTTCCCCTTCGAATGACGAGAATGTTGTGAAAGGAACGAACGGCAAGTCTCAGGAAGATAATGAACTCAAGCCGAACTGTTCTGAAGATTCATATACCCCACCCGAAAACACCTCAGAGCTGAAAAAGGATTCACCTGAGGAAGCCAAAGCAGAGGTTGTAGCGGACAAAAGAGCATTAGGAGAATGGAATGGAGAACTAGAAGTCAAGGTATGCTTGACAATGTTTCTGGTTCAAAAATGTTGGATTGTATGCCACTGAAAGCACAGAACGTTGCATATCCCTTGTGTTCGTTTTCATACGGTTGTATGTTCTTATCGGCGCATACATGCATAGGCAGAACCTCTCGACGTTGACGGTTTAGTGAGAGCGCCTGTCAATCAGTTCGAGAAAGAACATCAAACCTTTCAAGAAGGTGAAGTCCCTCTTATTTCTAATCCTATCTTTGTGCTGTGATGTAATGACTGGTTCTCACATGCATCTTCTTCGCGTTTTCCACGATTGATTCTAGACATAATTTCGGGTATGGATCTGCGAATCAACTTTCAATCTATTGATAAATTTCAAAGAATTATTATCAAGCTCCAACTAACAGGCTCTCGTTTCGACCCGTGCCTTCAAAGAACTCTACCTCCTTGTCCTTGAATGCGAACGTAAGGGAAACCCCCGCCTTGCTCACAGATGAATCTTCAAACCTTTTCGCTGAACCCTCTCTTGATTGATAGTCTGGTCAAAAGAGTATAACCAACGATTGGTTCGAGAGGGAGAAGAAGAAATTGTCCAGAAGACTACTCATATCAGAGTCAAAGAACAGAAGCAGGGTTCGTCACCTTTGCGTCCTTTTATCAGTTTCACGATGCCATCTTACAACCATTGAACAACTCTTTTTCTTTCCTGTCACCTTGGTTGTATGCGAATTATGATGACTCATCGTCAAACAGAGAAATCTAGGCTTTCACTTCTCAAATTTATGAATCAAGTCCGGAGCGCGATGTCCGCTTTGGTAGAAGCTATTCCTCAGAGTCCTGGATCTCAGATCGATATGGAAGATTGATCATCGATTGCATCTCCCTTCTTCAAGCAATCTCTATTTTTCGTTTCCAAATACTCCCAGCTTCCGTTTTCTCGTAGAAGTGAGAAATATATGGAGGGCACCCTGCATGGTTGAATAGGGAGGATTACCTATTTATTGAATACATTATCAACCAGGTTGGTCAGGAAATGGGAACGATCCAACTACTATTGTACACCATAACCAAGAGAAAGATAAGGAAAGAATGATGTAAGAAAAAGAGAGAAAAAGAATAACAAGAGGAAAGCAATCTGAATCCAAATAAGAGAAAACTTTGGATACATCAGGTTGGAAGAAGTTGGCGACAACAAGTAGAAAAGTAAAGGAAAGGTATATATTTAAAAGAAAAGAAAAAAGATCATGAACGATGTGAGCAAACAGATCTGCGTCTATGGAGATTGAGGAAAGACAGTGTAGAGAGAAGAGGGGAAGATGCAAAACCCGTGTCTTGAGGAAGTTGTGGAGATAGACATTTGAAAAACATGAGAAGACAGTCGTGACGACGAGCCGTGCTTGGATTAAAACAAGTGGAAACTCCTGCAAGACGAAAAGATAAATAGGAGGGGAAAGAGAAGAATGCTTGGAAAATACGCTTATGTCTGTGGTGCGACAGCCGATGAAGTGGATTCTGGTATTGACGCGGACGTATTGATGGACACATAATCCCCAGGTCCATCAATGAATGTAGGAGAGACCGAACGTGAACGCAAGCGTGAAAGCTGGTCAACCAGCGATTCTGGCACAGGAGGAAAATAAGATCCAGTGACGTGTGAAACTTTCGAGGCCGATTGACTTGATGACGGTGTCAACAAGTCCGCCTCTGAAGCTGAAAAATCTAAACCGCTGGATCCCGGCTGGGCTGTAAGCAGATCATCATTTGATGACCGCCTAAAGTTGATCATTTGGATGGAATCGGGGGAAGGCACATTCTCTAGTTGAAGAGCAGTCTCTGATGACTCAGAGACAACTGGTAAATTTAGATCGGACGACCCAGACGTTTCAGGGCCAATGGTTTCGAAAGAAGGGTTTGAGGGGGATGCTCGAGCTGAAGGTGGTCGACTTGACATCACGGAAGCCGCTGTCAAAGGTCTTCGAAGAGGAGGACTATTTCGGAAGACAACGGCCATGATCTCTCTTACATCGAACGACTCGTCGCTTCGAAGGGATTCAGCAACGTCAAGGAGTTCGAGAGGAGCCTCCGAGAGTACAGGGCACAATCCCTCTGATATAGCGAGAAGACAAAAGAAAAACAGAACAATCAATATCAGATCCGTTGTCGATAGGTCCCAAACGAGATAACAAAGTACACGCTTTGTACGAAGTGGTTAAAAAGACAGACCTGGGTCAGTAAACCTCGCCACAAGCCTGGCTAATGAGAGACGAACGTCGACAACCCGGTCTCCCTTAGCGAGACTAAGGAAGGAGAACACGCGAGCTCGGAGAAGATTAACATCATACTTCTGATCCAAAAAGTGAGAGATACATCGGAGGGAGGTCAACCGCTGCCGATAAGCCGGGTTTTTGATCATCGAGAACAGTACATCATCCAAAGCCTCCAAAGTATCAGTGCTGTCTAATTCCCGAGAAACCTCATAGAGTGGCGGAACCTAACGAATTCAAAAGTACAGGATGATCAGCTCGTACAATGCATTTTTTTTTCTTTGAAGGCAAACAAAGTTCGTATCTGCACCCACCACTTGCATAGCTGCCTCTCGCACAGCCGCTACCTGATCGATTAACCCTTCTCGAAGTAAAGAAACCACCAAGTAGGACCCTTGTGAAGACTTAATCATGGAAGCCGACATGCTCGGCAAGAACGACATCAGTCGTTCCCGCACACGCCAGTTTCCTAACCGACCTTGAACCAACAGCTCGCCGATCCTGCGGATGAGCGGCCATGAGGTTTCTCGATCAAGTGCCGCAAGAAACTCGTGTAGGTTTTCCCAAAGTCGCTCTCGAACTTCTGGTACATCGTCCAAGCACCGATAGAAGAAGGGAATAAGATCCATAGATGTAATCTCGTTGCCTAGAATCTGGGCCATGTCGTGAAGAGAAGCCGCCAGACTTCGCCTGACCTGAACTTGCTTGTTCTTAGTCAGTTTGAAATAAAAGTCTCGAATCATAGGCCAACCAGTAACCCCGACACTAAGAACAACGGCAGGAAACTAGATCAAACATAGACAAATGAATTTGACAGAATAAGCTTCTTGAACTCTATACAAAAGACAGTATTGAGCAAGAAAAAGGATGCGTACATTGAACGAGCAGACTATAGGTCGATAATCACGATCTTCGTCATACCCTAGCATACCCTCACCCCCCGAAAACAGACTCAACGTCTTGGGCGCGCAAGCTTTGGTGTCATCATCGTCCGTTGGCGGACCTAGGAAATGTACAATGAGCTCCTCAGGAACGTCCTCCTTTTGCTCACAGAAAGCATGGATGAGCTCGCCAAGAATTTCTAGTGCAGTGTTCTGAATTTCTTTGATTTCGTCGTTGAAAAATGCGTTCGCAAGCTCGATGCAATGGCTACGTCGATACTCGGGTGGATCAAGATGCTTGGCCAAGGCAGGAAGAGCAAGGCAAGCGGCTTGACGAACGTGAGGACTCTCATCGGCAGAAAAAAAGTCAAACACCGGCGACTAAACGAAAGGAGACCCAAAGGTCAAAGATGTTAGCATTTTTTTTTTAATCTAACCCATAGCCGCTCAACAGAAAAGTGAATATCTACTAACCAAGTGCTCAATGGCAACCTCTTGAGAAACCACTTTGAGTAATTCTCCCATCGCGAGCGCCGCTTCCCTTCTAACCGAAAACGACTCGTCGTTCTGTACCCTTAAAACCTCTGCAACGAACAAGATGAAGATTCGGTCTTCCCCTTCGAGTACTCCACATTGAATGACCGTCGCAATGAGATTCATCGAAAGAAGTCGACCATGGGAAGCCTCCATAGCCATCTCATCTAAGTATCGAATATCAGTCGCATCAGTCTCAATACCTTGCTCGGTATAGAGCTCCTCTTCAGATAACGATCGGTGGTTCTCCGGAGGTGCACTGGGTGAATCAAAGCTGGTGTTTGGGTGAAGATAATGATACGTTTCATGAGACGTTGGTGATCCGATTCCTGGCGACATCGTACTCCCGCCTAGCGCGTTCTCTCCCAAATCGGACTCGGTACTATCTGCATTGGACGGAACTGCTTCCAGCGATGCTGGGGAACCAGCTGTCAGATCATCAGAGTTATAGTTCCAAACATGGTCGTACGTGGGGAAGTAATCCGTCTCATGAATAGGTTGACGTAGATCCATGTCCTCCTGGACGCCCGGGTTGAGCTCTGTGGATGACCCAGCATTATTGTTCTCTGGCCAATGATAACTATGATGTTGACTTTGATGAGGTTCTTCGCCAGGATAGTAATTGAACTCCCCTTCATACGGGGATTGGGTTTCGTCCAGCCGGGACATTCCTATGACGATCGCCTGAACTAACTCGTTCTCGATGATGTTCTTCTCCTCCTGGCTGAGTTCCTGGGCCTTATGGATATGAAGTCCGGTCTGAGCATAACATGTCTTTTCTTCACCAATGGTGATATGTCTTTCTGGCCAAGGGTCAAACGTAGGTAGCTGTTTTCCTCTAAGCCTGGCGAGGATACCAATGATAGCTGCTTTCGCGGAATCACACACGATTGAGCTCTGACTCATGAGTAACGAACCGATTAGCGGAGTGAATGTCTGAACGTTGATCGTAGGCCGGTCTTTCATCACTGGCTCAGAATTCGTTTTTCCATTGTCGTCATAATCAGGTCCGAACGGATGAGATGCACCGTCCTCGCTAAGGATCGTCGCGTCCGATTCAACGGAGACCAATGTTGACTGAGTTGACGGCCCCGAGTGAGTGGACTGCTGCTGGCCTCCGGAAGAATCTGAGCCCAAAGAAGAAGGGGAGATCTGCGCAGAGAGGCTCGAAATTTCCTCTGGCGTAGGCTTTGGAACGACGTCAATACCGTTCGAGGTAACAACCACAGCTGCTTCGTTCGCATAGTGACCGGCAGGATTTTCGGAGAAGTAGGAGTCTTCCTCGTCCGCAACCAGATGGCAAGACTACAGAGGGCACGCGTGGGAAGGATGTCAGCATTTCATCCAAACTTCACCTTCAATACATGAACAAAGATGACTTACGGAGTAAAAGAACCAAAGGATTTTGTGCAAGCTAGGTGCCAATGCTTCTCTTACGGACTCATCTATCAAAACGAAAAGAAATTCAAACGCAAGCCTTAAGATTTTGGGTATCAAACCAGACTGGATTTACAGAAGATGGCATGTACCTTCGTCGGTTCCTAATGAGTTTAACAACGGCAAAACATATTCTACTGTTTCGCATGGGTCCACATCTTCCACCCAGTCTCCAATCACTTTAGAGATGAATATTCTGTGTATGTTGGCAAGGGATAAAAAGAGCGAGATGTGAAATATCAAACAACCCCCAACGCATATAGTCAACTTCTCGATTCAAGCTTAAACGGCATCTTCTAAGAAAAAAGAGAAACTTACCGATGATGTGCAAACTCGCTTTTGCTGAGTAGAAAAATCCGTTCAAGAGTTGTCAAACCTTCATCCTCAAGATCCATATCCTCCGAAACAGCCAGATACCCATCCCTTCCCATCTGTGCTGGCCCGGGCGCACCGACTAAGCCACTCTGAGGAAACATCACATCTACACTGCTCTCGTCCGTTGATCCAGTAGACGGATCAAAAGGAGGTTGAGGCGGAAAGAACGAGCCGGGGTCTTGCTGAGCAGGAGCAGGAGATAGATTTAAGGGAAGCGGACCTCTGAGCGGGAAAGAAGCTGCAGATGACGCAGGTGGGGAAGAGCTTAGAGTGCGCGGCTTAGGGACATGCGTGGTGGATGCAGGCGGAGATGACGAAAGTGGAGGTACAGAGAAGGCAAAAGTCGTTGTTGAGTCCGATTCGTCTTCTGCCTCATCTTCTACATTCCTTTGCTCTTCGTTTTCCTTAACACTATCCTTCTCCGCTTCCGTTTGTTTCTCCGAGGCTGGAATAGACGTCGGTGCCCCGAAGGGAGCTAACGATGATGGAGAGTGAATCCCTTCACTGTTGTCCTCCATCAACATCGGCACAGACTCCCTAGCAGACTCCAGATGATTACGTCCATCTAAAACTTCCTGCTCGTGAAGCCTTTCCTGTGTAGACGGTGGTTCTGGGTCATTCGATGCTCCCTCCAGAGACACCTCTCGCTCTTCTCTCTGCTGACCATCATGATTTGTCTCTTCCTTTTCGAGGTGACTTTCCTCATACCGGTGAACGAGATCAGCCAGTGGCAGCTCTATACGGACCGGTCTCGGACTCTTCAGCTCTGACATGTCTACAGAACTCGAGCTCTCAGGAACAGGGGATGTACCCCTAACATCGTTCAACGTCGGTGAAGAATTATATAAAGGTGGTGATGCCCGCACAGGAAACAAAGCGAAAGGACCTGTTTTCGCCCTTGCAGCAGAAGAGGGGGGAGAAGGGGATAAGGTTCCTCGGTGGGAAAGAGGGAAAGTCGGGTACGTTTGTTGAGATGAATCGAGCGACGAAGAAGGCGGTGTCGAAAGGTTGGAACAGCTCTCGGGGCTTAACGAAGACCTGGTGGAAACCAGACTGGAAGACTTGGTATCCTCTTCGCTGGGTGATCTGACAGTGTACTCTGACAACATGGGCGTGGCGGTTTCTGTACTATCCTGGCTTTCGGTAGACTCGTTAGATATCGACCTCCCTTCGACCAGTAAGAGAGGCCTGTCTGATTTCTCAAGAGATCTCGTCTCGGACCCATTCCTATCCTTCTCTCTTCTTTCGCTCGAGCCCCCTTCAATGTCCGATAATCCTAATCCAAGACGACCATTATTTGGGTGGTTCTCTCTCGACTTGCCCTTACCTTTGTCCTTGCTCGGCAAAATCTCGGGGCCCGACAACAAGGCAGATGATCCCGCAGCTAAGGATAATGGAGGCGGACTTCCCAGTATTCGACGTTCGGTTTCGTGATGATCAGAAGCACTCAAACTGTTTCTTCTGTTTGCAGGACTTAAAGAACGTCCAGGATTAGAGTGCAAACCGCTAGGCGATGTTCCAAGTAAAGGAGAGGTCCCGGGAGACGGCACTCGGCCGATACTCGTCGTTCTTCGATGATGAGCGTGTCCTGAAAGTGGTGTCCGGTTCGTTAGGCCACTGAAACCAGGCGGAAACGGCGTCGATGGACTAAGCGCAATATGCATAGGTGAGGGTAATCCGTTCAAAGTATTTGGCGGACTGTTTCTGATACTGGGGCAACTGCCACTGGGTTTTGACGGAAGATGAGGGATGGCGTAAGGAGAAACAGCAGGCCAGACAGAGTCCCAAGCGTCGACATTAGATCTCAATGTCGCAGACATCATCGATGTCGGGGAGGATATACTGGAATGTGGTCGTTCGAGAGAATCTGCACGGGCCGAGACTGGAGCACTTTTAGAGGAAATCGCGCCGTCCGAGAGGGACGAATCGCTGCTGTACTGGACGTTGGAGGGATCAGAATTGAACCGGGAGTTGTGCAAGTGTTGTAAAGTAGAGGGCAATCGAATGGACGTTGGGGGGTGGACAGGGTTAGACTGAGTGGACGAAGTCTCCTGTAGGTTAGTGGATGACGAGGATCCAATGCCGCTGCTCCCGCCGCTGTCAGATTTCCAGAGTTTCGGTTGGTTTGAATTAGGTGGTGACTGAGAGGAAGCCTTGTCTCCGGATGAACGGTTAGACTTTGCAGATGACGCCGAGGAGCCGGAACTGGCCCTTCGAAACACAGGACGGGCTGCTGATACTGCTTGAGCTAAACGAATCTGAGATTGGGAAAGGCTCGATGAGTTGGACCCTGTTGAACCTGTTGGAGATGGCGATCCCACTATCGAGTTGAAAGATTGTCAGTACGATTGGACGAGTGATGAAAAAGAAGGATAAGACACTGACATCTCGAATCGGCCATGTCTCGATTCGTTCCTGACGGCTCGCTTGACGGACTACCACTAGTGCCACTCTCTCTAGAAGATTGAAGATAAGATTGGGCGGCCGGATTGAATGCCACTGGCGGTTGGAACCCTGGTGGAGGCGGCGGTGGTTCCAACGGATGTAACCCATCTGGTGAGTTTGACACCGATAACCTCCGGGGGCTCGAAGCTCTGAAGGAAGGTGAAGATATAGGAGAGTTGGGTTTGGAAGGTGATGAAGAGTATGTCGGTGTGTAGATGTTCTGGTTGGCTTCGGCTTCTTTGTACGAGATGGGTACTACTGGGTAAAGTGGTGGCTGAGCGTAAGCGTTGTAAGAAACATGGGGAGGTGTGGCTTCTGAACCTAGAAACGCGTTGGATGAATTTGAAGACAAGATTTTAGCTTCAGATCGCCAGAGATGAAAATAAAAGAGGCTAGCAAGAAGATAATATATCTCTCCGGGTTGTAAGAGAGATGAAAAGGGCAAACAGGACGAACCCATAGCACCAGAGCCACCGCTACCGTGACTGCCACCAGAAGACTGGCTAAGCGACGTCCTGCGGGGTCTTGACTGAGGCATCTTCCTGATCAGTTATCAAGTCTATAGGGAGGAAATATTAACAGGGTCAGACACGGAAACGAGAGTTAAATATGCTCCATATGAATCGGCAACAGTGAGAGTAGGTTCTTTTCCTTTAGATTAGAAATCAGAGTAGGGTCGATAGAGTCGAAAAGGAGTCGGCCAAGAGAGGATCTGTGATGAATACGTACAGATTAGGTCGAAAGTATATGGATGTACGTATTCGCTGGATGACCAGGTAACCAGGGTTTCTATTTGTGTTTCCGAGGAGAGACCCGAATGGGAAAATATAGGATGAGAAGCAGATATGGTAAGCAACATGCGGTTTTTCTTTTCTTTTCTTTCTTTACTCTTGGTCTTGATGAGTTGAAATAAGACTATACCGACCAGGAACTTTAAACTATAAACCACGCAAGTGACCGAGTGATGATCAATATGCCGAAATTGAGTGTATCAGGACGTGAACGTAATAACCAGAAAGAGTCGGGTAAGTTAGGAATAGAGAGGGAAGGGAACAGAGTTGGATTTAAGGGTCGGGGTACAGGATCGGTCTGATGGCTGTCAAGAGAGATTCGAATGCGGTATGTTTAGCAATCAATCGATTTAACAAGTGGTAGAGGGAAAGAGTCGAAGCAAAATCTACTGATACAGTAGACCAGGCAGAACTGCTAGCTGAACAGACACGAGGATCTGGCAATCAAACACAAAATAGGTGGAATAGAAGGGATGGAATAACGAACCGGGCTCTAGAGTCCGACTGACAGGGCGATCGGGTGAAAATAAGGGGAAAAGGTCTGTTCGTTAACAAAGGTAAGAATTGAAAGGAAAATAGTCGACCGATCAAACAGAGCTGGCCGGTTCGAGTAGGAAATCTGCCCTAATGACTAGAGTCCAATCAATCGACAGAACAACGAAATGTAAAAGAAAGGATGAAGAGGAAAGAAGAGAGGGAAGGTGAGAAACCCGCTTACCACGAGGAAAGAACAAGAAGGAGGAATGAACGAGAGCGAAACTGAGACGGTGGTTACAGTTTAGATTATGATATTAGACAAATCCATTAGACGACGGACTATGCATATTAGCTAACATTGTAGTCTGCGAAGATTTGCGTCATAGGCCCTGACTGCGCATTCATCACAATTCTTTACATGGTTACAATTTTCGATAGCCTCTGTTCGGGAGCTTATTGAAACACGTTAAAAAACTGGAGCGAAACACACACACAGAACGTGGCAAGAGGACATCCGGAAACAAATTCTTCTCTGTTTTCAACTGTGCACATGTAATGCGCTAAGTCAGAAGTCTGCGGAAGCAACTCGTTCATATTTATTCTAGTTCTTTCAAGAAACAAGAGGGAAATGGAAAATGGAAAGAATCGTTTGCCGAGGGAGAATGATGTGTTTTCAAGCACAACTCATTGGATGTCAGAGGGAAAAAGCACATGAAAATCCCTTCTCTTTTTCCTCTGTTTTTGATCGTGAAAGTATTCTACACCTGCCTGCCGACTGCCAGAAAAAGAAAAAGGGTGTGTTCCGTGGAAAAAAAAAAGTTGGTAAAAAGAAAGATAAAGAAATCAAAGGCAGCAGATAAAGAACGAAAGAGAAGGAGTGGGGGAAAAAAGAAGAAAACATAAATGCAGAGCTTGGCGAGAGCATAGGATTCAGGCCGAAGGAGATGGAATGAAGCGGCAACACCCTCTCGAGGGTATTACTAAGGAGATTAAGAGAAAAGTCTACAAAACGTAAGGAACAAAGCGAAGAAAGGCGAGAGCAAATGCCACCAGACGTTTACTTGTGCCTGAGGTAAGATCCAACGACCATAGCGTGATCTCGCTCGTAGGGCTCCAATGTAAGCTGCTCGTGGGGCTTGATGTTCTCGGCCTGCATTCTCTTGACCTCAGCGGCGAAAACAGCCTCTGCCGGGGCGGTAGAATCGATACATGAAGCCTTGATAGAGACCACAATGTGACCTCCATTCTTCAAGAAGTGGTGGGCGTTAAGGGCAACGATTCGAGCCTGATCGGGTTGGGCAACATCGGCAAAGATAACGTCAACCATAGAGAGAAGCATTCGGTACTTGTTGGGGTATCGAGCGTCCTCAATGATGGGGATAACGTTCGTCCTCTTCTTGGCCATGTTGATGAGATCTCGACCGGATCGGTGAGAGAACTCGACGGCGTAGACGGTTCCCTCGGGACCGACGACGTCAGCAACGTGAGAAACAGAGGTTCCAGAGGCGGCTCCAAGGTAGAGAACCTTCTTTCCAGGGGCAATGTGGATCTCGTCGAGACCTCCGAGGATACCGGCAGCCAACTTGGATCGGAAAGGGTTCCAGACTCGGTACTCGGTCTTGTTCTCAGTACCGTCCTCTCCAGGAGAAGCGATGGTGACTCGCTTCTCTCCGTAGACAGACTCTCCAGGAACCAAGTTCCGGGAGACAAGAAGGTGCTCCTGAAGGATGTAACATAATTCGAAGGTCAGCATTTGGAGAATTGTGAGTGGAGAAAGCGCGTGAAACGCAAGGAAACAAAGACAAACCTTGCCCTTGGCGATGAAGACACCCTTGTGTCTGTGGGGCTCGAGGATCACGGCAGCACCACCCTTGGCACCGACACCAGCTTTTCCTCCTCGAGCTCCACCTCGTCCTCCACCTCGACCACCTCGTCCTCGATCGGCCCCTCGTCCTCCGCCTCGTGCTCCACCTGAATCGCCCACAACATATGGATTGTCGTAGGAAAGCCGAAGGAATTGACGTAAAGTAGACAACGAGGTTAAATTTTATGAATCCGAGATGCAGTGGAAAGGAAGTTGAGCAAAAAGGAAAATTAAATCGGTAGCTTTCGTGAAGAAAATGACAAGAATCGCAAACATACCTCTACCTCCTCGGTCACCACCAAACCCACCTCGTCCTCCACCTCGTCCTCCTGAGGCGCCGAATCCTCCTCGTCCACCACCTCGTCCACCCCGATCACCGCCGAAGCCGCCTCGTCCACCGCCTCGTCCACCTCGTTCTATTCAAGTTACATGAATCCAAGGAAGTAGATGATGGTGTGTAAACGAATTGTGTGTGGAAGTAGATTTTATTCGAAGGCGAAAAGTTGTAAGGCAAGAGTTGCGAGGGAAAAAATTCGTAGCAGCAACCCAAAAAAAAGCTAAGAAGTCAGCAATCTCGACAAACCAGGTAACCTGAGATTTAACAATCAAGTCAACTAACCTCCGAAAGCCATTTTTAAGGAATAAAATAAGTAAAGGGTGGAAGAGAAAAAGAAAGGGAAGGATGAGAGGTCGAGTAGGAAAAGACCTTAAGCTGGTTTGAAGAGAGAAAGTGAGAAAAAGAGAAAGATTTCCTCTGTAAACTGCGAGAAAAAATTTGGGCCAGGGCCAGCCCTTGATCACGTGATCTGGCTTAGGTAAGCCATCTCAGTATCACGTGCAATAGTTCATCCTACTCTCGGTAGCCAGCACAGAAATTTGTGACCACTATAAATGCGATTGAGATGGGCTGTACTTACGGCTTTGAAGGTTGAGTGCCAGTCGACAATCTCGATACTGAGTCGGCTCGAGTTTCCAAGGCAGCTGGATCTGGTAGAGAAGCATATATCAACACACTTCAGCGTATAATATGGGTGCTTGACTATCTGGTACGAGTTGATCTGCTATGAGTAGCTTCCTCTTAGATCAATACAAAATGCCATATTCAAGATTATACAACACTGTAGTCGAAGCCTTAGCGTGGAGGCTGAAAGTCACAGACTAGGAATCATTCTGACTTCATTAGAGAAAACCGTAGTCTTTATTAGAACGCCTTAACTTTGTCACTTCCACCTGTCATCCGAACGTTCTATCAGGCCATCTCGAACGATTTCTCGAACGGTCAGATCACTTTTTCAATCAGAGATCAATTGACTTGAGTCCCATCTGTTGTATGCTCAAGTGCTTGCTCAGGAATTTCCAAAGTCAACATATCAAACCTCACCTGGCCACTTTTTTTATCCAATCGTTTTCATCAGCTTCTTGTTCTACAGTACACTTACCGTCTAAGATGTCTCTACACACTCAACCTATCACGACACCTCTTCCTATAGAGGAAGGACAAACTGTCTATGGAAATTATGAACTTGGTGTGTACATCTGCTGAAAATTACTGTTTTGATGCCTGTTGAGTCTACTAATGACTTTGTGTGGTCTATGTTTTGTACTTGGTCGCTGTCTGCATGCTCCTTGACCGAGATCAGTCAGGTCATTCACTCCTTCCTCTTCCACCATTCCGATCCAGAAATGGAGATCTACAAAGACCGGTCTTTCCGTCATCTGGGCTGGTATCCCTGGTCCCATAGTTAATGGAACATTCACAGTAGTGCGCACACTCTTTGTCATCTGGAAAGCCTATAAATGTTTGATAGGATGGTTGAGCTAACTAACCTATTTTGTTTTCCCTCTGCTCGCTGTAAGCCTACCGAGATTTTTGATGAGTTCGTGTTTGATCTGAATTACCTTTCAATGCGGACATACATAGGTTCAATACATCTGATCATGTACTAATTCACAACCTGTCTCTTTCCTTTCCATACAGTACCGGACGCCCGCACACCCTAGAACATCTCATCTTCCTAGGATCCTCAGTCTATCCTTATAAGGGAATTCTTGACAACTTAGCGAATAAGTCGTTTGCTGATGGAACCAATGCATGGACCGACAACGATCATACTGGTTTGCTCATTTTTTTTTCCTCCTCCATCTTCTTTCGCCAGGAACTGACAAGAAAATGTGCATGAATTGAATATACGCTATAATACACTCAAATGGTAGCCTATACGATCTCCTGCGCTGGTGGAGAGGGATTCCTCAAGCTACTTCCCGTCTATATCGATCACATTCTCTACCCAACTTTGACCAAAGAGAGCTTTGTCACTGAAGTTCACCACGTCAATGAGAAGGGAGAAAACGCTGGAGTCGTTTATGCAGAGATGCAGGCTCGAGAGAATGGAAGTGGGGACTTGATGGCGCTCAAGTGAGTCGAATGATACCGAGGCTCGTGTGTCGTTTTCTGATCAAATTGTCTCTTGGTTCGGTTTCACGTGCTTCCAGGATGCAACGGATCATGTACCCTCAGTCTAATGCTTATCGAAGTGAGACTGGAGGTCTAATGGGCGCTCTTAGGGACCTTACTGTTGAGCAGAGTAAGTGATATATCTTGAATTTCTTTCACTTGGTTGTACGTACATATGTTAACTGACACACCTTAATGTATGCTGTCGTTAAGTCAAGGAATACCACTCGTCTCTTTACCTTCCTCATAACCTTCACCTGCTCATTACTGGTTCTTCCTGTCCACTCCCTTCGCTCTTGCATACACTGAACGAAACCATCGAGCCTTATATTCTCTCCAAGATGCCAAATTTCCCTCCGGCTGGCTGGAAGCGTCCTTTCCTCGAGACAAGCACAAAGGAGCCTGTTGAGTGGGCTCCGGGAGAGAAAAAAGAAATTATCGAGTTCCTAGAGGCGGATGAGAGTGTAGGAGAAGTTCAGATTGGTTTCGAAGGAGTAAAGAGAGGAAATCTTATTGATGACCTCGCCATTGATGGTTCGTCCATGTTTTTTTGTTGTTGTTTTCGTCTTTCGCCTACGCAATAAGTTAAACCAAATCCTTCTGTGTTGTCTTTGATCCAAAATATCAGTCTTGACTACCTATTTGACCGACTCGCCCATCGCGCCGTTGAACAAGGAGTTTGTGGAGATCCCCGAACCGTTATGTACATCAATCGACCTTTACACGAGCAATCGAGTCGCTGTGAATGAACTGGCGTTCTATCTCTCGGATGTGCCCACCGATCAACTGGATAAGATGAGCGGAATGGTCAGAAAAGTCCTTCAGAACATCGTCAAGGAGGGCGTAGACATGGAAAGAATGGGTATGGTCTTCAGGAGGGAGAAAAGACAGACGCTACATAGTCTCGAAGCTAGACCGTGAGTTTTCTGTTCATTTCCGTTGCAGTTTACATCCTCGTTCTGATCGAGTCGGCCGGTTACATTTTTGTCTGTCTTTACAAACTAGAGAGGGAATTATCGATGCTGCTGTCATTACTGGTAAGTCTGTTTGATGAAATCGTGTTCTGGCCGGAGCAAGCCGATGAGAGATTGACAATGGCACGACGACGTTGTATGGCAACAACTTTAGATCTTCTTTATGGGAATCCTAACGGAGAAGATCTCCAGGAGTCACATAACTTCATGAGACACTATGATGAGTTGGAGTCCTGGACCAGTTCTAGTTGGTCTGAATTCCTCGACAAGTGAGTTCCCAACTTCTTTCATCTTCTTTTCTACCATTTACTACCTCTATAGATCAGGGTAATGCTTAACAGAAAATATTGTGGCATCGTTTAGGTACCTTGTTTCTGCCCCTTCAATCACGGTCATTGGTAGGCCGTCGGCCGCTCTGGCAACTAAGGTTGAAAAGGCCGAGAAGGAACGTATTCGGCAACAACGGGAAGACTTGGGCGAGGAGGGTCTCAGATTGAAGGGAGAAGAGTTGAAGGCGGCCAAGGCAGCGAATGATAGAGAGATCCCGAAGGAAATCTTGGAAAGCTTTAAAATTCCAGATGTAAGCATTCAGTCGATGTTGACTTGGGTTTAGATAATCGGTTGACTCTCTTTACACCTTTCATGGCTGGATGGTAGGTCAACAACATCTCATGGATCTCAGTTGAAACAGCTGTCAATGACGAAAAGGTTCCAAAGGAGGGCAAGGTCCAAGAATATGTTGCTTCCGATGGAGAAAGCCTTCCGTTCTTTGTCCATTATAGTCATGTTCAGGTTCGTTCATAATACTTTGATACCATATATTTTATGCTGACATGTTACTTCGGTCTTGCCATAGTCCAATTTCCTTACCTTGGATGTGTATCTCTCTACAGCTGATCTGCCTTCAGACCTTCGGCCGTGAGTTAACTGGTTTTGATTATAGTAAATGGAGGAGACGTTCGATGCTGACACATCTTTTCGTACTACAATAGGTACGCCTCTTTGTGGCAAGACTCGTTCTTCTCGTTGCCTATCAAACGAGCTGATGGTTCTAAATTGAGCCATGAGGATGTGATCAACCAACTCAATGAGTACGTTTGTTTGGTCTTTAATTTTGAGTCTTGTTGGCTTGTAATTTCAGAACATGACGTGCCGTTCTCCTGTCTATCTCACCAGCCAAACCGTTCAGTACTATACCGATTATGGTTGCGCCGGTGCTTTCCAAGATCTATTACGAATTCAAGTCAAGGTGGAGAAGCACCAGTATGCTTCGACTATCGCTTGGATTCGGGATCTCATCTGGGGATCTGTGTTCGTCAAAGATCGGTTAGAGGTCATTATCGCAAAACTTGTTCAGGAATTGCCTCAACAGAAGAGGGACGGTGACTCGGTCGCGAGGAGTGTGTCGGAGAGCATGATCATTGATGAGGGAAGGAGCACGAGTGTTGCTAATGGGTTATTGAGACAGTTGGAGTTTCTGCCCGAAGTGGCTACCAAATTGAAAGAGGATCCTGAAAGCGTCATTAGAGATCTAGAGAAGTTCAGAGAAATCAGTTAGTCAACCTTTCTCTTCTTTCTATTTCCATTTGACTGGAGTATTAGGATTTAACAATAACTGACCATCTCTCTTCTATGTTGTTGACGCGGTGTTAACACAGTCACTGCTCCTCAGAGCTTAAGGATCGCTGTTTCAGGAGATATTTTGAGCCTCTCTGAGCCTAGATCTAGCTGGACGAAAAACTTCAAAACTTTGCCTGTTCGTCATACATATATTCTATCTACTCGTGATAATGTAGGCTAATTCCGAACGTTCTTACCTTTCCTTCATATAGAAATCCGAGCTGGGTGCTGTCCCTTGGTCCAAGGATGCTCTCTCACCCCTAGGAAAAGCACCTTCTAAATCGGTGTTTACATCTGCTCTCAGTCGCCTTACTATTTCTCATTCGCTCGACTCATTAACTTACTCGTTTGCTTGTATTCTTCACTCTTTAGGCCGTCCTTGTCACGCTGCCCAGTATTGAGGGCAGTTACTCTCACCATACCGCCAAGGGTGTCGTCGGATGGGATCATCCTGATCTGCCGAGTTTGGAAGTAACGAAAGCGGTGTTGAACGCTTTGGAAAGTTATCTCTGGAAGTACATCAGAGGTGCTGGATTTGCTTACGGTTGTGGAGTATCATTGTCGGTTGAATCCGGTACCGTCGGCTTTTACGTCTACCGAGTGAGTTCTTTTGTCTATCTTTGTTTGACACGATGGTGCTGGTATTTCAGCTTTCGTTCACCTTATTGACATCTTCAATGCGCTTACTCGCTCTTCGGGACGTGTTAGTCTCCCGATGTGTTCAAGGCTTTCGAGGAGGGTGCTCGTGTCATCCGGGGTCTGGCCGATGAGACGGTCCGTCTTTCTCTTTTGTTCTTCTCTGTACTGCTTCTGCTCAAACTAGTTCATTTCTTTCTGTCTTCTTGGGATGACTAGATTGAGCTTGATTCAAACATCGTTGAAGCCGCAAAATCATCCCTTGTATTTGCGTACGCGCGAAAAGAGAAATCTCTCTCGTCAGCATGTAGTCTAGCGTTCAATAACGAGGTCTTGAAGCACTCTTCTTCAAGAGATCTCTTGAGTCGAATGCAGGTTCGTCTTAGAACTTTCCGTCATATCAAAAGACCCTTCGTTTGGACTAACATCGTGTGTGTGTTTTGAAGTCGGTAACGAAATCCGAAATCTTAGCAGTGCTCAGAAAGTATATTTTACCGATATTCGACCCAACAAGTTCCGTCGTTGCTTGTGCATCCGCTCCTGGGAAAGCAGATGAGATCGCAAAATCGTTGGAGACATTCGGGTATGTTGTCGAACGGAAGGTCCTCTTCGGTCTAGGAGGGGATGATGGAGATAGTGGGAGCGAGACTGGGAGTGATATGAGTTATAGTGACGAGAGTGAGAGCGGAAGTGAGATGGATCGATAAAGAAACAGGAGGAATATGCATTGTCAAGAGAGTGATGGTCTTTAAATGTTAGTTCCCTGATGCAAAGGATACTTTCTCGTGACTCATGTCTCAGTTTAATTGATTTATCCAACCCAGACTAAATAGTGATATAGAAGTATTGCATACAAAGGAAAGTGACAAATATGTGAGAAGGAATAATGAAGAGGTCAAGCGATAGGTTTTGATGTCGGCAAATGAGGAAGAACGAAAGTGGAAAGGGCGACCGTGGAGAAAGGAGTGATGGCCAACGGGTTTTTTAGAAGGAAAACCCGCGTTTTTTGACATCCCTATAGACACTCAAGTGCCGGGAACAAATGGAAAGCAGCATAACGGCAACAGAGGAACGGCTCCGAGAATAAGGTATTGGGCAGAGTTTAGGAATTATATAGGGGTAAGAAGCGAAGAATGCAAAAAGCGGGTAAAGACCCGACATGATAGAAAATAGATTGCTGTGTAAGCGCGCGCACAGAAGAATCAAGATCAAGGTGAGTTTTAAGTTATTTATACGGAAAGAATTATAGATGGACTAAGACTAACAATCATAACGACATTTTCTCAGTAGATTTTGATTGACATATTTATTTAAGGTCGGCAGCGTGGTTCTGCCAGTCGGAGGTAGCATCTCGCTTGAGGTCAGCAGCGTGGTTCTGCCAGTCGGAGGTAGCGTCTCGCTTGAGGTCAGCAGCGTGGTTCTGCCAGTCGGAGGTAGCATCTCGCTTGAGGTCGGCAGCGTGGTTCTGCCACTATCAACACAATATGGCAAAAGGTACAAGTCAGCATCATCGTTTATAGAAGTGCTTGACTTTATATTATGTTTGATTATGACGTACCTCAGGGTCAACAGAGGCAATAGGAGCGGCAGCAGCTAAGGAGGCAAGGGCAATGGTAACAAGGGTAGCTTTGGGGAAGATCATAGTTTATAGTGTGATGAGAAGAAGGATAGGAAGTGTGAGAATAAGATGGTTTCGAAAAGAAAGATCGAAAGGGCAGTGAAGGACAGTGAATGGAAAAAGGAGAAACGATAGAAGAAACAAGGACGATACTTTATAGGATTGAGTCGAACGTCCTTGCCGAATCAGTCCCATCTGCGTGCTTGCTTCCGTGAATGCGTGCAATGTGGGTGAACTTTGTGTGTTTAGTATATTGCGTTCTTGCGTTTGAGTGTCTCTGGTTGTCGCGCATAGGAACGACGACTGTTGTTGTTTCTCCGTCCACCACGACTCCAGAAACGTTTCGGGGCGCTCGCAAAACAAGAAAAACAAAGGGCATGCTCGCTTGTGATCGGCAAGGGCAAAGGACAGTTGCTTCGGAACAGATATCAGGAACAGGGCACAGGGCATCATGAGAAACATCTCGACAGGAGGGAAAAGGCGGTAGAACGCAAAGCATGACGAGAACACCGGAGTTTATTGGCCATATGTGGGTTTGGGACTGAAATCGTGTACTGTCACCGAGCGTTGCCTTCTTCCTTTTTTGCTCAGCCTTGTGTTTGTCCTTTTTTTTCCCTCTCAAAGTTCAAGTGGGTTTCATTAAAAATCCCAACTGACCACTTAACCCGTTGTCTTTCCTGACTTGTTTGTCTGCTTCAAGTGTTTGCCTCCAGTTTCACAAAGACAGTCTAAACTATAATCCTTGATTTCGGATTGTGAATCCGACCATATATGATTATTGGGTGGGGTGCAACATAGAACACGCGCACAGTCCCATCGCACACGCACACAAAACCGCGATTGATGACGACGGAAGATGTTGGAAAGACGGGAGAGTAGAACGGACAAAAGGAGATTGAAAAGAAAAAGGATCTATAAGAGAATACGCTAAGAGTGGATCGTCCGGACCGATAGACTTTAGGCTATAACCAAAAATTATAGCAAGAATGAGTAAGTTATAATAAATAGATTACAATTGCTTTTACAGTAATTGGAAAAAAAAAATCACGCAAGTTACGTATATCATGGTTCAAGGAGATTAGGCACATTTATCTATCATCCAAAACGAGCATGCGCGCCATCTTTGACAACGAATGCTGGGTGGCCGGTCGCTCATATATCTGTACCCGGTGGTAACTGCTGCTTGAATTGATTCCGCCCCAGCCTCCCTTCGTACCTTCCTTTCTTCCTATTCATCTTTTCTCTGACCTGGGTGGCCAGTCCCTTGAAAGATAACAAGATGCAAAAACACACAAAATGAAAACGAAACACAAAAAACGCCACGTCTTTGAATTTTAGCATACATTTTCTCAATTACGTTACCATTCCATCCGCACAACGGACAACATGTCCGTCTCTTCTTTCTGTTCCTCTCTGATCAGCCACAACCATCTCAGGCTCAGCCCCACTTGTACTCAGTGGCCGTAGTATATGAATAAATCTCCGAATGAATCATTCAGAGAATGCAAAAGATCAGATAGATGAGTTTAATTCTCTATTTCCGTCGTGTTGTTCCGGACAGAATAGATGGATGAATACAAATTTGTGATTTCTACCCTCAATCTTGTTCTCTCGATCACCATCTGTCTCGCTACAATTACGTGGCTTGATAATTTCGACAAAGCACGTTTTTTTTATGCTCTCTTGTATATCGGACCTTCTGTGACATTAGGCCAGTGCCAAGACAAAAATAGAGAACGGAAGGGAAGGAGGGAAAATGCAGGACAGTGAGGAAAAAGAAAAGGGAGAATCTTCTTTCATCTCACGTAGCGAGCGAGTGCACCCGGCAACCAGTTACGCGAATGTTACAATTGGGGCAGTAGACAAATGTGACCAGTAAAATAGGTAAGCTCATATATCCATAAACCTGAAATATTTACATGTATTGTCATATCCTTGAGAGCAGAGAAGAAAAAGCAGGTCAGTTAAAAAATCCAAGTGAACAGAGAAAACTTCAACCAGACGGAAGACAAACAAGATCGAGAAAACATGGCAAATCGATAGGAAGTATAGAAAGAGGGAACCGAGAGCTCGAGTTTCAGTCCCGAAAGATGGTTAACATGAGAACATCATCGTCGTGCAAGACTAGTTGTTTCATTGAGCGTCATGGATAGACGTATGCATCATTCAAAGAGCTCTGGTTTGAATCCGTAGGGAAACAGGTGTGTTTTCTCATAAGATTAAAAACTCACCTTCTCGAAAAGAAACTGGAACAGAAACAGCTGGTGGATAATAGAGAAGAAAACAATGAAGACTCGTTCAAAAAAAAAAACGTGCTAAGAAAAAAAACAGTTGTAAAAATGCACGTGACAATGTCACGTGAATGTGTCACGATGAGCGAACAGGTGTGGTCTTGTTTGTTAGGGTTAGAACGATTTCATCTCGACTTCCTCATCTCATTCTTGTGTAGTCAAACATCTTACATGAGCCAACGCTTCCATTCAACCCAGTAGATAGATATAGCGGTTATGATTACTCGAACTCAGTTCCTTCTCTTTGCTCTCACAGCTCTCACCTTGCTTATAATTTTCTCACCTTCTTCTGATAGCTTAAGTTCCAAAGACCCACACCCTAATCCAAGCCCGATAGCAGATGACTCTGACCCAATCTACTCTAGCCAGATCATCGCGGTAGGGGACCTCCATGGATCTTTACCCACCGCCAAACGTGTATTTCGAATGGCAGGCGTCATAGACCATCAGGACAAGTGGGTTCTAGGCAATGGTACACTCGTTCAGACCGGAGATATCGTTGAGTGAGTTCCTTCCTTTGATTTTATACTCTGATACTCGTGGCTGAACACCTGTCCGTCCTGGTTCAAGGAACGGTTTAGTCGAGGACCTGATACTATAGAGCTATATAGGTTTATGGAATTACTTCGATCGGACGCCATCAAAAACGGTGGAAGGTTCATATCGTTACTTGGGAACCACGAGATCATGAATGCTTTAGGTGCAGTTTGTCTTCAGTTTGCTCTGAGAGTCCGGATCCTTATGTTCTCTCTTCCCTCTTTTTCTTCTGGTACATAGGTGACTGGAGATATGTTACCAAAGACGATATCAAGACTTACGGTGGAATTCAAAATAGACGACATGCGTTTTCTCCACAGGGAGAGGTTGGAAAGATGTGGCTTTCAAAGTGCGAGCAGAACTACGTTACTTAACAAACGCTTCACTGATGTTTCCTGTCATGCGCGTTTGTTTAACCATGGTTGATTCTTTAGCTACTCGCTGACGGCTAAGATCCCTCTGCATCCGCTCAAGTTGGATTCAGAGTCCTCACCTCCTCACCCTGTACGGCACTTACTTTTCTTCTCAACATCTAATGCGTTACTAATTTCTATGAGTCTGCCAACACTGAACCTCTCTATACACAGGCCATATCTTTTATTCACGCCGGTCTTCCAACCGACACACCGAATCTGACACCTTACCCTCAAACTCTCAACAACCTTACCAAATCGTTCCTTTGGAAAGCACTGGACGAACAAGCGAACCCGAGTCCGCCTTATCCTTACCCTGGTTTACCTCCTACATTGACATCAGATGAAGCTCATCTTTGGGGTGGAGAGGGCGTTCGTACGTAGGCTTCTACTGGATCTGCCAGAAGATAGATTCAAGACTAATCCACATTGAATCTATCTTCTGGCCAAACATTCACATGCAACAAATAGTTTGGTACAGGGGATACGCTATGGATTCAGATGCAGAAGCCTGTCGGAATGCAGAAGAAGTCATGAGCCGAATCGGAGTCCGAAGGCTCGTCATGGGCCATACACCTAATTTTGAGGTGTGTTTCTATCTACCTGACACCGTCTATATGCTTTCGATAGGCGCCTTGACTTCTTATCTGTTATGCAGGGTATGGTCTCTCGTTGTGACGGAGCGATCCTCCTGATCGACACTGGAATCTCTCCTGCGTATAGTTAGTTTCTGTCTTTCTTGTTTGTTTGTTTTGAATCCTTTCTTCTCCTTCCCGAAGTGTATATAAGGATCATCTCAGTCTGACCTTGCGCTGAATGCACGCACACGCACATTCTACATCTTACATCTTTCCCAGGCGGTACGCTCTCCGCACTGTCCATCAAAACTACCCTTCACCCCTTGGCTTCACGCTCTCAACCAAAGAAGGATCTTAAAAGAAGGTATCCTCCACCTTTTTCTATCCTCTCACGCTCTTCTTCTGGTGATTCTCGAGAGAGAGAGATCAATGCCGAAGGAACCCAACAGGATGAGTGGTTAGAGATGGAATTGGTAGAGGCCATCGAGCTTCCAGATCGAACATCTGCAGAGGGGAACGAGCGAGTCGAGGGAAGACGGAGAGTACTTTGGAAGGGGGAGAACAGGTTGAAAGGAACACTTGGTTGATCAAATGATTTGATGAATTGAGAGGTCGTTTATGTTCGTTCATCGGGGCTGTTCACACTAAATACATTCGAGGCAGGCTAGAGTAATTAACCCTAACCCCTCCATCGACTCAACACTACCGAAGCTTTCACGATCATCATTCTCTTACATTCCCTCACCCCTCTTTTCATACAACAGTCGCATGAGCTTGACCACCGGCATGAGCGGATGGGAAGATACATCGTTTCATCAATGCCGTTGGGGCTTTTGCCGTTTATCGTTTCTCACGCTTGATTCACTCGAGAGACACGTCGAGGATCATCTGAAAAGGTCAGAACCGGTCGATAGGAACGCGTTCAAAGTAACATTTCGAGACGGATGGTACAGAGGAGAAGAGAAGAAAAGTAAAGGACTAGGTGAGCAGTTTCTCCTGAGATCCCTAGGAAAGCCCTTCGTTTGCTCGTCTGGGATGTCCTCTTCTATCTGGTAAATCTATTCGACAGAAATCGGATGGATGAATAAGTTTAAGGAAGGTATACGGGAAACTGATCCGCCGCGTATTCTCTTGTCTGATGAGCAACAGGATCTTTGATAGAGCAACTTGGTCAACACAAGAAACCTAGACTATCTGACTTCACTCAAACAACCAGCTCTAATCGTGCTGACTCGTCGACTTCAGGGTCTACACCAGCAGCTATCATTGTCACCTCGACCTCATCCTTCCTTCACCCTTCTTCACGTCCTTATCCGTCCGGTTCACCACCATCTCAATTACAATCCCAGCCACATCCCTTAACCATAAGCTCGGATGTACAAATATCCCCTTCTCAACGATACCAGCAGTCGCGTCGATCTCTTTATCATAAACCAGGAGACCTTGACATAGCAGAGCCAAGCCAAAACGCGTCTTCTTCTATTTCATTCGTTCCTTCGCGTGAATCGCAGGCGCATGCAGCTACCAGACGGCCATCCACCAGCGGGATGACTGCAGAAGGCGGAAACCAGCAGTTGAGCGCTAAAATCCAGCTTACGTCTCCCCGTGTTAAATCTCAGACAGGCTCCACTAGTGGTCCTCCTCCATCATCGATAGGAAAATCAAGGGCGTCAACCTCAGACGTCAAATCATCCCAAGTTGGATCGTTGACCAAAAAGTCTCGAAAAAAGAAAAAGATTTCGTATCAGTCTTTAGATGACGCGACGGTAGAAGCAGCGAAACCATCATCCGCATATTGGACGCAGACTACGACTACGACAGAGGCGAAGGAGAAAGTGGCACCGAACTCGGATGAGGATATACTAGATCTACTAGTGATGGACACTCCGTCACCTACCTCTCAACCCGTTCCTCCTCCAAAAACTGACGTGAAATACGAGGAAGACGAGAATGATGTTCAGATTCTGACAGGTTCTCCTCAATCCCTCCGTTCAATCCCATCGGCTAGATCTGTTCAGCAAGATATCACTCCTTTAAGTCAAGAGACAGCCTTGGCTGTAGGTCCCGCACATAGGAAAATGACGGAAGATTCATCACTGTTACCAGAAAAAGATATAGAGATGGTTGATCTCTCGTCATCTCCCCCTAGTTCTTCACGTCCATCTGGGCCTACTTCAGCGTCTGTCTTCTCTTCTACCTCTATCCAACCAACTGAACATGATAAACAAGACGGTCAGGATGATCCGAACGTCTCGTTAGACTCTGATCTCGGGATTCAAACTCAGGTTGACGTTCAGGCTGTGATGAATTTTCATGAGATCCCGATCCCTAATCATCTATTCAAAATAGGACCTGACTCGTCTGATGAAGAAGGGAGCGAGTGAGCTCGGATGGTGTGCCGATAGAGGAGAAGAAAAATCTCTTGATAGTGAAGCCTAGCTTCTTTTCTTTTGATCTATATGTAGTTGTTAAGATAACATACCTTGCCTGGTTCTCTTCCACAAGGTTTTAAGAGCTATTCCCGGTATGACCATACAGGGCATGTGTACGCGTGTAGAGGTGCTGACACTGCTTACATAATCTGATTCGTCATAGGCTTGATGTAGATTTCCAATTTCTCAAATTATCTGTTTCCAAGTTTTGTTTCCTCCATCTTCAACCATGTGCCCAACTATCGACCGTACTGACTACACTGCTAGCTCAGGGACTGTAGATCAGAATCCAGATCCTAAATACTTACGTCGATGTAAGCTTGCTCTAGCCCCACTTATTCTTTCTTGTCCCTGATACCTGGCTCATCTCACAGTTTCCCATTAATCCTCGCTACTGATCTTGATGGAAATCCGTTCAAACCAATGATTGTCAAATCCTGTATCCCCAATTATTCAGTGCATGATGCTCATTGTCATCCAACGACATCAACTCCCTTTCCTGGCTCATTGGAGGTTTTGATGGGGCTGAATGTTGGCTCGATCACGGCGATGAGCTCCAGTTTGCAGGACCAACAACAGGTGGTCGATCTAGCAGTAGGAGCCGGAAACAAAGTCATTCCCGCTTTTGGTAAACCAACCTCTTCCGTTTTCTAAGAAAGGGTATTTTCATAATATCAGAATCTCTTCTGACGGCTTAGAATGATATTCTGGCAGGTTATCACCCATGGACGACCCATCAAATCTCTCTCAAGCCCATCAGCCCAAGCTTCTCCAAACGAGATCATTATACCTCCGTATTTCTCACTGATAAATCTTCACTCCTTCACCAAAAGCTCCTTGACGACTTACTGCCGTATCTTCCGGGCCCAATACCCCTATCGAGTCTTCTTCCCGGCTTAAAAAAGAATCTGTTAAAGTTCCCTGGGTCTCAGTTGGGAGAAGTCGGCTTAGACAAAAAGGCGAAAGTCCCGTTTCCGGTTGGATGGTTGGAAGCGCACCGATCAGATGAGGATACCACAAATCAATCTTGTCCCCTCAACATATCTTTATCTACCAATCCAAACCTTATCAGCGGAGACAAAGAAGAAAAAGACATGGCTAGGCTAGCTCGGATGAAGCTGACGCCTTTCTTCACCTCTTTAGACCACCAACGAATGATTCTGCATGCTCAGATGGCCGTTTTGAAAGATGTCATTCTGAGCACACCTATGGATGTTGAGTGGGGTCGATCAGTTAGCTTCCACGCGGTCGGAGCGACATCTTGGGTGGAGGAGACGCTGAAATATTGGGAGATGGATGTGTTCGGAGGAGATAGATTCATTTGGAGGAACAGAGTCAAAGTGCTGGTTCATAGTTGTGGATTGAAATGGCAGGCTTGGAAACCTCTGGAGGTTTGTTTTTGTATTCTTCTACTGAACTGTCTTTTTCTTTCCCAAGAAAAAGAAAAAGAGGTCTCACATCGATCTTCTCTCCCATTTGTTTTCATTCCTCCTTCGATTTCCTCATCGAATTTGACTCTAACTTTGCGACAAACTGTAGAGGGAGCATCCTAATTTGTTCCTATCTTTGTCCCCACTCCTCCTTTACCCAACACGAACACCTACCAAGATTCCTCGGATGACCAATCTTCCAGAAACGATCGAGTGCTGTAATCCTGATCGGATTCTGATTGAGTCTGATCAGTCGAATTTGAATAAATCGGAGGCAGCACTCTGGGACTGCATCCTCGGCTTATCAGAAGGAAGAATGGGGGACCCGGTAGAGCTTTTGGATCCGGCAGAGGCCGAGACGTCCAGTAAAGAAGATGAATGGAAGGAACGAGTGGAACGTACGATCGAGAGGCTGGAGAAAAACTGGAAGGTTTGGAGAGGAGAGATTAAGGAAGTCGCGACCGATAAGAATGGGAAGAAAACGAAAGGCAGAAGGGGAAAGATTGTGAGCGAACTCATCATGGGGAGCGACAGCGGGGATGAACTCTGAGACAAGTCTTTATGTCTCGCCTTAGAGGCACATCTTCAATCTATCTTTGCTTTTCGTACGAGATGAGAGGAGGATAAAAACAAACCCAACGAAGCTGCAGGGGCTGTGACCGAAAGAGGAGGCTTGCTCGGGCGTACAATACAGAAGGATAAACTCATTCTCTATCTTATTACATTGAGAGAGAGAACAAAACGACAAAGAGGATCGAGGAAAGAGGGGTAATATGATTTCGAGAAATAGGGAAAGGTGAAGAAGGATGACCAGAATGTAGTTCGACATTGTACAGGATAGAGAGCGCCCTGTGCATTCGCCTTTTATTTATGTGAAAATTTAATTCTTAACCGAGGAGATCTGCGTTGCCCGATGCCGAGAGCGCGATAATGGTATCTGCAAAGAGGGAGAGAGTGAACGAGATCAGCAAACAACATGAAAATCAGCAATCTCGAGGGAAAACAAGCCAACTTGGTTTATATGGATGGACAAACCTTGCTCTAAATATTTCGAAACAGCGATTCCATCACCAAGACCTTTTCGCCTTCGAGTCTTGAGAACGAGATCTCTAGCTAGAGACTGTCCAGTAGCTGGCTCCAAGGGCCGAAGAACGATAGAGGTATCAGTCGGATCTCCTGTTGAAACATCACGGGATGAAATAACGACGTCAGAACTTGCAATACGTCTTGCGAGAGAAAAGAGAGAAACAAAAGAATGAGAAGACAAGAGGAAAGAAGGAAGCGAACCTGGAACTATAGCCCAATGATCGAATGTTTGCGTGCAGAAGGCCTGACCCTGCGTGGCAGTTCTCAAATCCGTCTCGAAACCATTGGCATCCAACACAGGAATCAACGCCTTAACGGTATAAAGCGGTGATCCAGCCTTAGGTGTGTCCTTGACGACATGTCCTCGTCGACGAGCTAGGACGGTAAACACGGCAGAGACACAGTCTGCCGGCGCCTGGACCTCGACAGAGAACATAGGCTCCATCAATCGAGGAGACGCCTTGTTTGTTTTTCCACCAATATGTAAAAGGTCAATACGGGAAAAAAAATATACAATGATGAGAAAGAAACAGGAGAAGAAGAGGCAAAACGAACCATGAGGAAGGAGGAATAGCAAACTCGTCGAGCCGTAGGAATGATCTGACCACTACCTCGAAGAATAGCTTCTTGGGCAATAGTGGCATCCAAGATTCTGAACTTGACGTTCCGTATCGCTGAACAAGTAGAGGAAATATGTCCATTTAAGTACATGCCTCGAAAGAGAACGAAAAGGGAAAGGAAACTTTTGAATGAGCCAGAACTCACGCTCGTCGCACAACGGTCCTTCTCTGGCTCCCCATTGGAATCCCTGCTTGATTGACTCCTTCACGCTAAGCAATAACTTCTTATCGACCTGTTACCCATTCAATTCCATCATCAAGAGGAATAAAAAATTAATACAGTAAGATTATATTTGATTTACAATCAGACGAAACAGGCGCGAAAGAAGAAGAAATTGGAGAATAAAAAAGGAGCAGAGAGTACTGACCTCGGAAGGAAGAGTATCATCCATCAAGATATTCGGTCCGTTCTCATCCGGTCCGAAAGCCCAGATAGATCTCGAAGCCAATAGATCCCACTGATACTTGGCCTCAAAGTGCTTTCCTCTCTCCTTAGGAGTCATTCTCATCGATACACGACCAGTCTCAATATCCTCTGCAATGCCGGTCTCCAAGGGCTCAGCAATCATCGTCAGCTTGTTCCTGTACAGATCATTCGTTGACAAGATTCAACCAAGCTGACTGTTAGTGTGTACTCATCGGGAAACCCGTTACTGAAGGGTTGACGATGAGCACTTACTTTTTATTGGGAGTTTCGGCGTACACCTTGAGAGCCGAAGTCTCAATAACGGTCTCTCTAAATTGAACGATTGGATCGGACACCTTAATCTCAATTTCTGCAAAGATCCTTCTCAGGTCATGCATGACCGAGTCCAGATAAAGCTCTCCAGTTCCAAGGATGATATGCTCTCCACTCTCTTCGACCTTGGTCGACACAAGCGGATAAGACTTGTTGATCTTTCGAAGACCGTCCAACATCTTGGGAAGCTCTGAAGGGGCAATCGGCTCGACGGCGATTTTCAAGACAGATTGTGTGATGTGCTTGATTGGTCGGAAGATGTATAGGTCGTCCTCGATAGAGGTGGATACGATAGTGGCGGTTTTGGCGATCGAGTTATCGATTCCACCGATAAGCACCAGACAACCCGGAGGTGCTTCCTCAGTTTCGACGAAATACCTACATAGAGACAGAAAGCAATAGCGATGAGAAAAAAAAAGATGAAACCCAAGAGGCTTTGAAAGAGGAAAGAAAATAAGAAAGAAGGCAGACTGACCTGGACTCGTAGATCCAGAGGTTGTCAACCACAGAGATCACCATGTCCTCTTCATCATCGATCGAATAACCTTCTCCCAGCACCTTGACTGGCTGGCCTCTCTTGAGCGTTCCGCTCATCACCCTTCCAAACGCTCTAAACTCCTGCGCGTCTGATGTCGGGTAAAGCTTGGACACGTGAATCACCACAGGACCTTCCGGATCGACATTAAGCATGGAGGCGGCCAAGTCAGTATTAAGAGGTCCGGTGTAAGTATGCTGAATCTTGTTAGCAGCATTTTCTTTCGGACTAGGGACATGGTCGACAATCATATCGACCAAACCAGTCGACGGGCCAAAGAACTGATCTAGCACCACCTTCAAAAGCGGCTTGACATCGATCTTGTATGTCGCTGGCTTGAGAACGATCCCAAGAGAGGCCAGTGTATTCTTCAGATTCTCGGAATCTTCACTAAGAACCTATTTAATCAGAAATGCGCACCCTCATCAGACGAAGAAACCAACTCGAATGAGAGACGTCATGATAAAGCACGTACCTGGGTGTAAAGCTTGTAGAGAGGTTCCAATACGAAATGAACGAACGACCTTGGGGTATCGATTGAACCGGCCGACTTGGTGAACTTGCGGGTCTCGATGTCATAGTAGATATTTCCCCATAATCTTTGGGCAAACTGGTCGACATCGAGAGGACCTAAGGTTTATTCAGACGCGTTTATCAATACCCGTTCATAAGGACATTTCCAGATGCACCAACCCCACCATTCAAATTCATATCACGTTCGAGGCCATTATCCAACGCGACCAGAGACCAAAGAGAAGAAAAAGTAAGTATTAAGCGTAAGTTCCGGTATTTCCTTTCTGCACTTACAAAAGAACAAAAGGGAAAGCTAAAAAAAAGCCGAGTAAGAATACGCACCAAAGGTGTCCGAATAAAGCTTGGCAAAGCTTCCGAGAGTGAAGCACCATCCGGTCTGCGTGCTCGCAAACGCGACGTTTCCTCGTTCCGGGCTTAACCTAAGTTTTGGATCTGGATTAACGGATGAGATGACAGTGTTGACTTCTTCGATCGTGTGCTTGATCTTGTAGTATGCCTCCTGAGGAGGCAATCGAAGCTCGAGAATCAATCGATCAATCTTATTCAGGACAAGAGTGAGCGAGATGTTTTCAGAAAGCGCATGTCGAATAATATCTTCCGTGTTGGACATGACCTAGTGAAGGAAAAAAATTCGCGCGAAGAGAAGAAAGACAAACGAAGCCAGGTTTAGTTGGAACAAATATGAGACGAATATAAGCTGTTTTGACTGAGGAACGCGATCGTGCAAAAAAAAAAAACAATGATTGTTTCAACAAAGAAAAAAAAGCCAAAACACTTACTCCTTCAACCACATCGACGACGAGAACCATTCCATCCGCCAATCGACTGGCAGCAGCAACCTCATCCACAAAGTTGACATGACCAGGTGTATCGATCAAGTTGACCAAGTGGGATTTACCCTTGGTGGTCTGGAGGACGAGCGACATTGGAGATGACTTGACAGAAATTCCTCGTAATCGAGAAAGAACATGGGTATCGGTGTATCGTTCCTGTAGGCATATTTATAACGGAAATCTGAGTACGAGGAAGGAGGACATAGAAATTCGAAGGAAACCTTCAGAAAAAAAAGAGACAAGTGAAGGAACTGACAGGCTGATCGGCATTCCAAGTCATCTGGTGGGTCTCGAACACGAGCATGTCCATCAGCGAGGTCTTTCCGTGGTGAAGGTGTCCGGCGACAACAACGTTTCGCATCATATCTGGGAAGTGAAGCATATCCAACATAAAGCTGATTATCGGTCGCGTTTTAGTAGACGACGTCCATAACGCGATGGTCAAAGTTGTCAGCCCTTGTTGAACTAGGAGAACAAAAAAGAAACTTGCTTGAAACAATCATATGTTTATCGAGGATGCACTCACGTCTTTTCGTACCGAGTCACCGGCATGTCCTTCTCTGCCAAGTTATACTTCCGGATCTTTACCGGCTGGACGATTGGCTCGGACAACAGCTGGGCGTCCTCCTCCTGAACCATCGCTTCGACATCTTCACCATACGTCTCCTCGGCTGATTTGTAATATCTCTTATTTTCGTGCAAGACAATCGAGTTTGTCGGACCGGCTGCTCGAATTAAGACAATCAGATTAAGGGAAAGGAAGAGTCAATCAAGAGGCGAGCGTGACGCGAAGGAAAGTGAGAGCGTGAATGGAGGAAAACGTAGATGGAAGGGATCAAACGGTTTAGATTCTCTCAATCATACAAGAGTGACGAGAAAGACAAATTGACCCACCATCTGTACTAAGCCCAACGGCAAGCGCTCCGTCCATCGGGTGATCTTCGTTGTCATCATCGAATCCCTCTAGAGGTTGCTGCTGCTGTTGAGAAACCGGTCCAGGAGCGGAATGACTGACTCCTTCGTCGTCGGATCTCTCCAAGTCAGAATCATCAGAGTCCGGTCCCTGTCGATCGATTGGTTGTTTTGAGTGAGACGCGTTAGATGATACATATCCAATGTTGCACTAGTCTCAACGACGAGGATACTATAGACAGAGACATAAAATCGAAAAAAGGAGAGGGACAAACGATGTAGTTTCCAAACTAGATCAAGATTTCACCACAAAATAGATTTGTATTTTTCGATACAGAGCAAATGATCAGCTATCAAACCCAGCGATCAAAACAAAGAGTATAGACAGATAATTGACACCTACCTCGTCGTACTGATCCATTTGCGAGACGTGAGATCCAAAGAGTTTGGGAGGAAGGGAGAGACGTTGGTGGAGGTGAGGGAGAATAGAACGACGAGACGAAAAGAGAGAGCGAGTGGGAAAAGAACGGGCGTAACCAGACGTGTGTAACAGTGAGTGTAACCTCAGGTTCTCCAGGCCCTCCAGGCACTCCAGGCACCCATGGCACCCTAGGCACGGTTACCATATGCTTATATAAGCGACCTCTCCTTTTTGTTCTCCCTTGACCTCCCAAACCGGATCAGCATCGCCCATCATCATCACCAGCATACACACAAGAGACGACATCTTCAACGTATCGTTCTATCTCTATCATCATGTCCGGTCTTAACGAGGAAACCATTCATCTGGTAAGCTTTTTAATCGGTTTGACCTGCTGAATTTACCCGTTCTTACAGCTTGTATTTGATCATCAACAAACCTACACTTTCTTTTACAGGTTATTCAACAAATCCAAATCCAACTTCAGAAATCTCGTAAAGAACTCTCGCTCGTCAACGCCCAGACCCTCGCAAAAGAGAGAGAACGAAAGATGCTTCAGTTGACTGTCCGTCAACTGGGTGATGTTCCGAACGAGGAGGGCATTCGAATGTATAAAGGTGTTGGAAAGATGTGCGTCCTTCTTCCTTTTCTATCTCTTCTCGGCCAACCCATAGTTCTTTTCATCAACACTGACTTGTCTCTATTGAATCATTATTCCGGTACCGAAACGCAAATAGGTTCCTGCTTCAGCCAAGATCTACGCTGGAGAAAGCTCATTCGATAGAAGAAGCCGCGCTCTCTGATGAGATCACCAACCTTAATAAGAAGGTCCGTCGGCTCTGTCTTTGTCTAGAGCGAAAGGATTCGTTTTCATATAAACCACAGACTGACCTGTCAGAGGACATGCTATGCCATCTGCCTGCTTATTTCTTCCCCCTCTTTCTTGCGTGTTTTCTTTTCAATAGGCAAAATACCTCCAGAAACAATTTGACGATGCGAACAGTCAAATGAAGGATATCGTATGTCTCTTATCCCGTAATCTTATACCAACTAGAGACATATCGTTCACAGCGGTCGACCGTCTTGGAGTGATTTCCTTCATATCTAACGACCTGTATTCTTTGCTTTGCTTTTGTTTTTGTTTTGTTTTGTTTCTATATTTTTCATCCGTCACCTATTTCTTTCGCACACACACAGTTTCACAGCCAGCGCCTACGTGAAGCATGATTACGAACAGAAGAAGAAGGAAAGAAAAGGTCTGTGCTGGTGTTATCCAGTTTTGAATCATGTTGTATTTCTAGAGATGACTTGTTACACCAAATAAATAGAAGGAAGACCCTCTATGAATTTCAAAGATTTATCGAAGGTGATGAGATGAAGAAACCGAGATGGTCGCATGATGTCTGATCAAGAAAGCAGCGATGCGCTTGCCTTGCAACGGCACTCGAAAAGACAAGAAAAGAGAAAAATCGAAAAGACAAGACAAGAAACGACAAGAACAGATAAGAAAAGATAGTCAAATATATGTATCCCAACCCTACCCATCAGCCAAAAGCTAGACTCGAACGAGACTACAACTTGGACGACCCAACCGGTCGTTTGGGTCTAACGACGCCTTCCTGGGTAGTCACAGCCACCAGCTTTCCTTGTTCTGTAAAGATCTTTCCGTGCACTGTTGCTCGGCCATCGCCGCCTACGATGGGTTCCATCAGGTGAAGCAACCAGTTGCATGTATCGAATTCGTCGCTATTATCCATAAAAGAGAGAACGGTCTCCAGTCAGAAAGCAAACAAAAAAGAGATAAAGAAAACAGGAAGAAAAAAAGAGGAGAGAAAAAAGAAACAGAACGGAAAGAAGAGTGACGAAACTCGTAGAACCAGATGGTATGATCGAGGGAGACGTTCATCCCGAGCTCGTGCTTTCCCTTCCCGGGTTCTAACGAATTGGTGATTCCTAGCGGTCGGTGGGCCGTTCCGATGAACAAGAAATCTGATAGGTATGCTAGCACCGCCTTTTTGAAGTTTAATGAAATGCCCCGAGTTTAGGTTCCATAGCGATCAGTTCAGACAAGCTCTCTCAGCGCGAAGAAGAGAAAGAAAGACCGAAAGAGAGAGACAGAGGGAGAGAAAAGATAAAGACAAGACACACCTTTTGCATCCCACGATCCAACGCACCGACTTCGATGCCCTTCACCTTCAACCAGAACGCCCGTTGAGGTTTCAACGATTCGGGTAAGGGTGCATCCATGATGGCTATCGCCGAGTCTCTCCTTTCCTGTTAACGCGAGAGAATTATAGAGAAGAACGAAAGAATGAATGAGAGACATAAATCTAGTAAGAGAGAAATCAAAGGACACCAACATTGACGATGTTCTGTAGAGTAACTCTGACAGCTGAAGGCCACGAATGACTCTGATCCAAAAAGGTCTGTAGACGATCCTCTCTGAGCACACAATCTGATGGCTTCGGAATTTTGTCCGGAAGCTGAATCTGGTTTGTTCGGAAGAAGTTCGAATGTTGAAAGACATCAGAGATAATGCCGCCTCGAATGCGTTGAAGCAGAAGAGCGAGAAGAAAGGAGACGGCCGGGACCGACCTGAAATGAAAGTGCGCCGTCCTCTCTCGATTTGAAGCTACAGACAAGATAGAATATCTTGATACCTTTCTGAGTGGCATAAACTGAGAACGTGGCGTATGATCTCCCTTGACGGAGTAATTCTGTGAAGAAGATAAGTGGGAGAGACGAGGAAGCTGCTGCTAGAAAGTAGCTCTAGCCGAATGAAACCGAGACGAAATTGTTGTTTCATTGTCCATCAAAAGTTAGCCTTCTCTAGGCCAAGAAGAGATACGATAAGACGAGAAGGAGACATACATGGAGTGAGTGCAAGATGAATCCATCTGGAGCTCTCTTCGTCGCTGCCAAGACGGCCTGAGCGATGACCTGACCGCCAAAGACGCCTCTTGCGTACTTTGGTTTCTCTAGTATCCCGGGGAGTGAGGTGAACACATTGACGTCTATTTCTTTGAGTTGGAGGGAGTCTGTGATTAGTGGCATTCTGATTTTTCCTTGTTCTTCTGCGTTATAGCTTTCTTGAGCTGTTTGATGTATGTGAGTGGGTGGGTGGGTGTATCCGAGTCCTTGGTATCGCACGTAGAAAGAAGTAGATATTGGGTATAAATCAACGGAGAGAAAAGATAAACGGATGGATAGAAATCGCAAAATCCCGGTTAATGTAATTAAGCGGATTGTCAGACCGTCGGGGTTTTTGTTTATTCATTTTGCATTTCTCAATATCTAGAATTACACTCTTCCTTGCCATCTGCCCACTTGATACTATAAAACACCATTGAACAATTTTCAAAAAAAAAAAAAGAAAAAGAAAAAGAAGAAACGGCTAGAAGAGTATGACGAAGTAGAGGAGAAAGAATGAAAGAATGAAAGAATGAAAGGATTAAGGGGTAGAAGATTATATACTACAAGACAAACAAATTCAAGAAAGCAACCAAATGTCCGAATACGAGCAGCAAACAACCCCCAGATGCCTATAGACGATGAATTGGAGGGTTGAGATTAAAAAAGAGGAAAAGGAAAGGGGAAAATAAGAAAAAGAGTCAAAAGGAGAAAACCACGATGTACTCTAGGTTTAGGTATTAACCATTGGTAGACCGCCAGCACAGATTAAAAAGATAGAGAAGAAAATTGAGAGGGAGAAGAGAGTTGTTAACAGATGATCTTAATTTACTTGGAGAACATCAGAGTGAAGAAGGCGAGAAGAGGATTTCTCAAAGAGAGTCGTAACCTATCGGAAAACGCAGGATAAGCGTCAATAAGTATAAGAAGACTAAAAATCCTGAAAAAAAGAAGAAATGAGCAAGTCAGAAACTATTAGGACGAACCATGGGGGTTCCCGGTCTGCCACTTTTCAAGATCTCTGCAGGCCTCTTCGAGACCTCTGGTGGCAAGGAAGCCAAGTTCTTTCTCTGCCAATGATGGGTCTGCCGTCAAGTCCGGAACATCGCCCTCCCTTCTGCCGACGATCTCGTAGGGGAAGGTCGTGCCGAAGGCCTTTTCCATCGCCTTGATGATCTGAAGCACACTGAAAGCCTTTCCTTTACCCAAGTTGAATGCTCTAAAGTTGATGCATTGCGCAAAGTCTTCCGAAGTCGGGAGCGAGGCCAAGGTCGGCGCTGGCCTGTTGGTCGAGGAGGTAGCGGAGAGGTCAGGGGCTTTAAAAAGAGTAGAAGACTCGAGCGCGTCACATGCGAGGACGTGTCCTTTGGCAAGATCGACAACGTGAAGGTAATCTCGGACACACGTCCCGTCTCTGTTTTGATTTCATTTAGGGGTATGTTTTGTGAGTAATGCATTCCTAAGCCAAAGACAAAGGAGCATAAGAAGTTGACACACATGGTGGGATAATCGCTTCCAAAGACTTTGAGCCCTCCTTCGAGGTACCTGCCTACGGCCATGGCGGCCAGGAGCGGGATCAAGTTCAACGGTTTTCCCCTTGGGTCCTCTCCAATCAATCCGGAGGGGTGAGCACCTGCGGGACTGGCGGAGGAGTAGAAGAAGAAGAGAAAGAAGGAAAGAAGAAGCAACGATGTAAGGAAAGAGAGGGGGGTTAAAACAGATGAGGGACGAGATTTGGACGGATCGGGTAGTGATAGGGAACTCACTTGAAGTATCGAAGGGAGATGGCCTTGAGCTTTGGATCGGCTGCACGTAGAGGAAGGGAAGAAGGAAAAACAACAACAACAAAGAAGAAACGTGTCAAAGACCGAAGACTTTTCACCAACATACAAACACAGAGCGACCGACCTTTGACGAGATCTCTGAGGACAGCCTCACAGACGGCTTTTGTTCGTCCATAGACACTTTCTGGCTTGATGGGTGAGGTCTCTGGGATGGGGATCAGCTTTGGGGTACCATACACGGTGGCAGAGGACGAGTAGACAATATGCTTGGTATTGAATCTTTGCATCGACTGAATGGCGATAAATGATGCGAAGGACAAAGAAAGCAGATAAAGAGAGGGATGTAAGTGATGAGTTACTGATACTCGAGAAAAGAGAGGGACGAACATCAAGCAGGTTGACTGTGGCCGATACGTTGTTCTGGTAGTACTTTAGTGGCTTTTCTGCAGACTCTCCCACAGCCTTCCAGGCCTAGCTTGGGTGGCCGGTGAAGCAAGAAACAAGCAGGCAAAGAAAGATCTGAATCAGTCGACAGTTGGAGATCGGGCGAGTGCGGAAAGAATAAGACAGATGGAACGAACGGCGATGTGAACGACACCCCAGATGCCGCCTTTTCCTTCGTAGGCTTGGAAGACAGAGTCGATCGCATCTTGGGAGGTAAGGTCGACGTTGAAGGTGTCGATTGATTCTACGTTGGCATCTCTGGAATGTCAAGCAAACAACGGGAAGGGGAGATGAAGAGAAAGACAGAGAACCGAGAAAATAAAGACAGGGAACCGAGAAGACAAAGGCAGAGGTCAGTCGAGGGAGCAAGTGTGAATGACCGGATAGAAACACCTACCCAAGCTGTTGTTTTGCGATCTGTTCGATTCGCTTGATAGCCTCTGATTTAGAGTTGTGACCGTTATCGATAACCACGGGCTGATATCTCTGAGTGAGGACGAGTTCAAGCACGGCGTGAGATCCTAGGATAGGGGAGTGATAGAGTGGAAGAGAGAACAGTAAGAGGAAAGAGAAGAAAGAAAAAGAAGGAAAGCGATGGGATTGTAACCGATGTTAGCTTTGTGTATGTTCTGGCGACTATCGGAAGGAGCGAGAGCAATGAAAAAAGTGCTAAGGATACGGACGGACCGATGTACCCGGCACCACCGGTGACAAGAACTCTCTACATGTAGACCAAGAGAGGTAGTCAACGAGGTAGATGACCATGATCCGAGAGAAAGGGATAGATGCATTGTAGCGAGGTGATCGATGAGATGGGCGATGAGATGGTCAAATGGAGGAGCAAAGGTATCAGCCAAGAAAGCAAGGAAAATACAAGACTGCCGATTGAGAAAGAACAGGTAGATCCGTAACGAACAAACCTTTTTGGAAGAAGCAATGGTAGCAGACATGATCACAAATAGAACAACAACAAGGACAGGGATCTAGAGAACAAACTGATAAGTTTACGAGTGGTTGAGTGATTGAGTGATGAATGCTAGATGGTGTTGATGGTGAGAAAGAAGAAGAAGAAAAAAAAAAAGAAAAAAAAAAGATGTTACTCACGATGAATTCATTAGCCCGAAACTTTCTTCCTTCTCAGTTTTCAAAAAGAGAAACTATATTCTCTCCTTCTTATCTATCTTGGGAGAGCGCAACAATGTAGTACAGTTAAAAGTTGATTGAGATGTCTAGTGATGTGTTGTGCGTTGTGTGTTGTGATCTGATCGTTCTCATACATAGCAGAACAGGTCGAATCCTTTCTCATATGTATCCAATATTGATGAAAGTTACAATTTTCTCTCTTTTACCTTCGTTTCCTTCAACCTTTCATCCATTCGTTCTTCTTCTTTTTTGTTTTGTTCCCTTTCCGTTCGGGTTTAGTTCTCTCGTTTTATCAGTTCGCCCCCTGTCTCCCTTTGCTGAACAGTAAGAGTTCTCGACGATTTCACCCCTACGTCAACAAACGGCGTACGAGATCCTGGACGTTCCCTCGGATGCCTCCCAACAGTCCATTAGATCCGCCTGGAGGAGTGCGGTTCTGAAGGTATGAGCTCGTTCATCTGGGCTACTTGTGAACGGATCCTGCTGATTGTTCTTTTTTTTTCTTCTCTTTTCTTTTCGTTCGTTCATTCATTCAATCCCTCCCTCGATCGCCTCTGGCCTTTTTCAGCACCACCCGGATAAACTGGGCCAGGATTCGGACGGACATGAAGAACACAACGAGCAGATCCATCGGATCAATCAAGCTTGGAATTCTCTCAGAGACCCGCTCGCCAGGGAGACCTATGACCGAGAGCTCAGACTCGGTCAGCTCGATACACTCACAGCGTCCCACTCTGGCAAGGCTCTCTGCTTTCTCTCGTTCGCTTTCTATTCTACCGTCAGCATGTTGACTGACTGCCCGATTTTGTTATCTTGTTGTGCGGTCATGCATACCATCTTCTCTTTCTATCCTCTCTCTCTAGATTTCAAAGAAACTAACACTCCTCAACCGATGAACCCAAGGACGGTCGTCTCACTGTCTCAATTTACGCCCCATTACTCTACAGAAGACGCCGAGATAACCGAGGCGACTGAGGAAGAGGACTCTGACGATGGTTCTGAGGAACCGGTCTACTACACCTACCCCTGTAGATGTTCCGCTCTGTTTATCATCCGGACAGTTGATCTTGAACAAGGAATCGATGTGATTGGGTGTGATGGCTGTGGTGACTGGATCGGTGTAGGCTACGAGACCATCATAGAAGACCAAGACTGAGGCTGGTGATTGTATTTTAACTTAGATGTATTAGATCCAATGACCCACTTCTTTTCTTTTTGAAAACGCTTTTATCTCTCTCTCTCTTTCCCCCTGTATCCTTCTTTTCTAACCCTTCCAGTGTATCCCTTCCATCTCTCCCTCCTTCCCATGGGTCTTTCCTTTATGTCTTGAATGAGAGAGCGCGCATATACCCAGACCAAGCGGTATGGTTACATGTAACCAAAAACAGAGGTGGTTACACTTGTCGCCTCGGGTAACATGTCCTTCATCTCTCATCTCTTTCTGACCCAGCACACATATACACACACACATCCATCCATCACCCTCCTGCCTCACCCCTGGTTCACTTGGACGCTCTCCAAGATGCGTATGCTCACAAAGGTCAGTAAATTTTTTGACTCTGAGGCTAGATCAAGAGAGAACGAGAAAGAAAGGAAAATGGGGAAAAATAGACAAAAGAAAGACTTGAACGCAACCTGATCATCGTCCTCTGCTCTGTTTCTCAACTTCATGTTTATGTGTGCGTACGTGTGCGTTCGTATGTGTATGTATGTGCATGTGTGTATGTATGTTCGTGTGTTCGTGTGTGTACACTCGCTTGCGCTTGCTTCCCAACGATTAGGTATGTTCGAGAAACTCTCTGTCTTTCAATTGACCGAGAGCTAACCATCTTTTTTTCCTGTTGTTCTCTCCCTCATCCTTTCCTTCTTTGCTATGCTTCCTCCATCTGCTTCTCTGGGCTGTTCTAATTCCTTGATCTCACTCGCTCGTCGGCCCGCTTATGTTATCTGTTCCGGTAGTTCGAGTCCAAATCTCCCAGAGTAAAGGGTGTCGCTTTCCGTTCGTGTTTTCTCTCGGACTACTGAAAAACTCTGTCGATTATCCATCTCATCTACCGAATCGCCCGGTTGACTGATCTCTCTTTTTTTTTTCTTTCTTTTTTTTTTTTCTTTTTTTTTTGTGTTCTGCTCTTGTTCTTTCTTTGTCTTTTTCACACAGACCCTAAGCTTCCTCTCCTTCTTGCGTCCCTTCACAATGGAACGATCCAACTATGGAATTATCAGATGGGTACCCTGGTCGAACGGTTCGAAGAACACGATGGTCCCGTCAGAGGAATCTGCTTCCATCCGACTCAGCCAATCTTTGCGTCGGCCGCTGACGACTACAAGATCAAGGTCTGGAACTACAAGACAAAGAAATGCTTGTTTACCATGAACGGTCGTCAGTCCTTCTTTCTGCCCATACTGCTGTCTATATTCTTTGCTCTTCGTTGATCAGGATCGGTCATTTCTTTTATTCAATCCTGACCAGATCTCGACTATGTTCGAACCGTCTTTTTTCACCACGAGTACCCCTGGATCATTTCTGCCTCGGACGACCAAACGATCAGAATATGGAACTGGCAGTCAAGAAACTGTATTGCTATTCTAACGTGAGTTTGCCCTTTTGAATCTCCCTAGCCTTTCTCTTGGCTTTCCTTCCCTGGGCAAGCATCTGATGACAGACAAACCTTTGCCGCACTCCTTCAACCTAATTCCTCGATTGATCTGACCTCCTCGACCACTCCAATCGTACCCTCCTACAGTGGACACAACCACTACGTGATGTGTGCTCAGTTTCACCCGAAAGAGGACCTCGTCGTCTCCGCCTCGATGGATCTCACCGTTAGGGTGTGGGACATTTCCGGTCTCCGTAAGAAAAACACATCCCACCAGCCAATGTCGTTCGAGGAGCAGATGGCTAGAGCAAACGCCGGTCAGGCCGATCTGTTCGGAAGTACCGACGCGGTGGTCAAGTATGTGTTGGAAGGGCATGACCGTGGAGTAAAGTGAGTCCCTCGGCCAGTTCTTGTCCAATCGAGTTTGGTTCAGAAAGGCATGACGACAGGCGAAGTGAAGAAAGCTGAACGCGATTGAACTTCCTTCTCCTTTTCCACCACCACCAGCTGGGCCTCGTTCCATCCGACATTACCGTTGATCGTGTCGAGCTCGGACGACCGACAAATTAAGCTCTGGCGAATGTCAGACACCAAAGCCTGGGAGGTCGACACCTGCCGAGGTCACTTCAACAACGTCCTCGTCGGACTCTTCCATCCCAGACACGAACTCATCCTCTCTGCCGGTGAGGACAAGACGATCCGGATCTGGGACATGGGCAAACGGACGCCCGTTCAGACCTTTAGAAGAGAACATGATCGGTTCTGGGGCTTGATCGCTCATCCAGAGTTGAACCTCTTTGCTGCCGGTATGGAACTTTCCATTCTCCCTTCCTTTCGTTCGATCTATTTTCCCATCTTTGTCGCGCTTTCTCACATCTCGACGCATCTTTGAAACAGCGCACGATAACGGAGTCATCGTCTTCAAGCTCGAGAGGGAACGACCGGCTTTCAGTCTGTACCAAGAGAAACTGTTCTACGTCCGTGACAAGACTGTCAGAGTTCATGATCTCAGCAACGGTTCGGACATTGGAGTGATGAACATCAAGAAACTAGGACCGGCACACTCACCCGCTCTCACATTGAGTTACAACCCTGCCGAAAAGTCCATTCTTGTTTCCGAGGTACGTCATTCTTCCTTCTTTCTTTTGTCGTTCTCTTCTCGTTGCATTGGCCAAAGTATAAACTGACTGGACCGTTGGGTCGTGTATCTCCCAGGCCTCGGATGGTGGAATCTTTGACTTTTTCAGACTGCCACAGGAAGGAATCGTTGGCGATTCCAATACGGATGCCAAGCGAGGCCAAGGGACGTCTATGCTCTTCGTCGCCCGAAACAGGTTCGCCGTGTTCAACAAGGCTACCCAGGTTAGCTAATTCTTCGTCACCTCGGCGTTTTTTGTTCTTTCTTCCCCTTTCCAAACATCGAGGCCTTCAGCTAACGTTTTACATACGATCTCTCATTTAATCAAACAGACTATCGAAATCAGAGACCTTTCGTTCTCGATCGTCAAATCCTTCAAGGTTCCGGTCGAGACCAGGGAGATCTTTTACGGAGGAACGGCATGTGTCCTCCTCGCTGGACCGACGTCGATCTCGCTCTTTGACCTGCAGCAGCAGAAAGTGTTGAGCGAGTTGACCACACAGCCAATCAAGTATGTCATCTGGAACGCGGACAACAGCCAGGTCGCCTTGTTGGGCAAGCACAGTCAGTCTTCTTTCTCTCTCATCTTCTCTTCTCCATTTCGTTCAGACCGTCCCCAAGCTGACAGGAGCGAAAACATCGAATCCCCATCACCATCCTCCGATCAGCCATCACGATCGCCAACAAGAACCTTGATCAGTCTTGCATGATCCATGAAACCATCAGGATCAAGTCGGCCGCTTGGGACGACTCAGGTATCTTGGTCTACACCACGTTGAACCATATCAAATACACTTTGACTTCTGGGTATGTTTCTCTTGCTGCTTGAATTTCTTGAACAGAGAAAGAACGAAAAAAAAAAATTAAAAAGATCCAGGGAGCTGATAGATGCTTTTCATTCTTCTTTTTGACATCTTTTTCACCCAATGCCTTATAGTGATACCGGAATTATCAAGACTCTGGATCAACCCATTTACTTGACCAGAATCAAGGGAAAGACTGTCCACTGTCTCGACCGAGCCGGTCGACCTCGAACGATCGAGATTGATCCCACTGAATATCGATTCAAACTTGCGCTCGCCAAGGAAAACTTCGACGAGATGCTGCAGATCATCCGGACGTCCAACCTCGTCGGTCAGAGCATCATCGCTTACCTTCAAAAGAAAGGTTATGCAGAGATTGCCCTACACTTCGTTCAGGATCAGAGCACAAGATTTGATCTAGCAATCGAATGTGGGAACCTGGACGTCGCTCTGGAAATGGCCAGAGCGGTTGAAAAGCAGGAGGTTTGGGTCAGGTTGGCCGAGCAGGCTCTCAAGCAGGGTGCCCAAAAGGTATAGCCCACTTGGTTTCTTCTCTTTTTTCCCCTTCTTGTATCTCCTCTCTGAGCCAGCCCTTACGGTCAACTGTTTCTCGGGACTGATCTGGTCGTTGTGTTTCTTTGTTCGATATCACCTCGAACCCTGCCCATAGATTGTGGAGATTGCTTACCAAAAGACAAAAAACCTGGACCGACTGTCGTTCCTCTACCTCATTACCGGTAACCACGAGAGACTCAAGATGATGCAGACCATCGCTGGCAAGCGGGGAGATCAGATGGCTCGATTCCAGAACTCTCTGTACTTGGGAGACGTCGAGGAACGAGTGAACGTGCTCCGAGAGGTCGGAATGGATTCCTTGGCCTACTTTGCCGCCAAGACCGCCGGTTTGGACGAAGCTGCCGAAGGGATCCTCGAGAATGTAGGAATGACGGAAGAGGACGTGCCTAAGTGTTCTTTTACTCGATCTACTTTGGCTCCCCCAACACCAATCACTCAGTCGTTCCGGCAGGATTGGCCCTCCAAGTCAACGGGTGAAAACTTCTTTGCCAGGACACTCACCGGAGGCTCGGCTGCGCCTGCTCTTCCGGTCTCGAGTGGTGAGGCGGCCACGGCTGGTGCTGCTGAGTTGAGTGCCTGGGGGGCAGACAACCCATTGAACGGGGACGACGGTCAAGACGACGAGGACGAAGGCGAAGGTTGGGATCTCGACAATGAAGTTCCTGACCACACCGCCGAGGCCGAGGAGGCCGAGGTTGAGGAAGCCATTCCGGAAGACGACACCTCGGCCGGGACGAGCGAGTATGATATCTGGATTCGGAACTCACCTTTGGCGGCTGACAGAGTCGCCGCCGGTTCGTTCGAGACGGCCATGAAACTCTTGAACCAGCAGATCGCGGCCGTCAACTTCGAACCTCTCAAGCCACTCTTCCTTTCGACATACCAAGCTTCTCATGTGTACATCCAAGGAAACGGCTCGATCGACCCGATAAAACTCTACGTCAGACGAAATCCACAGGCGACATCGACGAACGATGTCCTTCCGGCCGTTCGGTCATCGTTGAACCATATCGTTCAGACCGACCTTCAGGAAGCATACAACTTTGTGAAAAAGGGCAAGTTCGCAGAGGCTGAGGCCTTATTCAGATCGGTTCTACAATCGATGATGCTCGTTGTCGTCAACACCGATGCGCAGGCTCAACAGGTGAGTTATCTTACCCTTTTCCCTCTCGTTCCTTCTGTCCTCTGTCTTCTGTGCTTTTCTCAATATTCGGACTGTTCGCCTTCGTAATCCTTCCTTATAGGTTCGAGATGTGATCGACAGCTGTCGAGAATATATCCTAGGAATGACCATGGAGATCGAACGAAGACGACTTGTGAAAGAAGAGCCCGAAAATATTCGTCGGCAACTCGAATTGGCCGCTTACTTTGCCAACTGCAAACTTCAACCAATTCATCTTCAGCTCGCCCTTCGGTCGGCTATGTCTGTCTGGAACAAGGCTCAGAACTATGCAACCGCCGCTGTGTTTGCTAGACGGCTTATCGCGTTGAACCCTACAAACCCTACGGCTGTCACCCAGGTTCGTTTCTTTTTCTCTTGTTCTTTCTCTTGTTCACACAGAGCCTGACATCTCGGAGGTTTCCTCTTTTTTTTATCCTCTTTGTCTCGACTTTTTATTCCATCGATCTACGCAGGCTCGATCGATCATTACCCAAGGCGATCGAAACCCACAAGACGTTCTCGAGACGTCTTATGATCACTTCACAGAGTTCGACATCTGCGCCGGATCTCTCACACCCATTTACAAGGGTTCTCCCATGGTCAAGAGTTTATTCTCGCAAGCCTCTTATTTGCCAGAGTACCGAGGTTCGGTCTGTACGGTCGATCAGGTCGTTGCTGTCGGTCAGTCCGGTAGTGGGTTGAGATCAAAAATCTAAGTAGAGGAAAAGGCGGAGAGGAACGTATCGAATTTAGATCTTTTCTTCTTTCTCGATCTATAGACCTCTTGTGCTGCTCATTTCGAGTATAGTTTTTAATTCTCTCGGTTCTTCGTTTCATTTTTCCTTTTCTTTTTCTTTTCTCCATGGTCATGTTGTGTTGTGTCCTTCAGTCTCTTTTTCTTTAGTTTTCTATCATTTCACTTTCTGACGATCAATCCATATAGGAATATCTTTTTTTTGGTACTTCTTCCGTGCTTACTTTTCGAATAGGCTGGTTGAGAACATCGAAAGCATACGCATGACGTTCAACGTCCAGCGTGTTGTCTCGTTTGGACAGACAATCAAGCTGGAGCCCATCTGGGATTTCTCTTCCCCGTGGTAAAGTTCGGAGCGGATCATAAGGATCACCACAGCCAGAAATAAGTAAACGAATGAACCAATGAATACAACGAGATCTAAGGATGGGTATAGAAAGCAAGATGGTAAGGAAAGATCGGTATAAGCAGATGTTGAGGGCAAGGTGAGGAATGTGAGTTGAACGGGCGGAAGATGAAGTACGCGTTGGTATTTAGACGAATAGTAACGAGGGGTGAGTGATGAATAGAACAGAGAACAGAAAACCCGAAGAGATCGAAGTGAAGAGCAAACCAAGTAGCTACTGAGAAATCGATAAGAAAGAGGAGATGAAGCGGAGGGAGAGCACGGCAGATACGGCGAACAAGGAGAAAAAAGAAGAGAGAAGGAGATGTGCGTTCGATCATCATCAGACAGGCGCGAAACCGATGACTTTTCTAGCCGGTCTTGAATAGACGACAGGCGTCATAGCTTTCTCAGCCCCGCTCCCTCCTCCCTCGTCTTCTCCCTCATTCAAGAGGTCCACTCCCACATTTACGTTCAACTTGAGTTGACTCTTCATCTCATCTCGCTCACCGTCGTGTAGACCAAGACCTGAATTAGAGTCCGAGTCCTTAGGGACAACGTTAAAATCCTCTCTGGACAACTTCGACCCGACTCTCTTGAGACTTCTTCTTGTAGATCTCGACCTACCAGGACTTTCAAATTTCGAATATCTTTTAAGCTTTATCGATGCGAAAGACGACGACGGTGATCTTCCACCTTCACCTCCACTCCCACTATCCCCTATCAGCAACGGCGAGGCTGAAGCATCGGGCAACGCAGGTTCGAGTTTCAAGGCGAGCGAGGAGTTAATTAGTCCGAGAATCGTAGAGGGTGTCATCGGAATATCAAACAGATCGAAGATGAATCGACGGATAGGAAGTCGAAAATGAGTCGATGAAAGGATGTGAAGTGCCCGATAGAAGAGTGGGATGGATGAGAACAGCTCTCGGTGTGTTCGTTTGAGTCTTTGCGGAATTTCGCCAGTTCAAATAAACAAATAGTTGTCAGAATTTGTGTGATCGAGCGCCGAGCAAGAAAAGACGACAAGACATGAATTATACCTCGAAAGGATAGAGAACGAAGCAGAAGCCTGTACGTGATTACTCAAGTTTCCTAAAGCATTGAGCACACTCTGTTCTACAACCGATGTTGGTGTCACCAACGCAGCCGCCGACGGCTCCAGACTTCGAACCGGCTTCCATGGTCGAATCTAAACGAAAGGCAGGGGCAAGAATATATCTACAGGTTAGTTGTCTGACCACATATTCTACTTTGAATATTACAGGACGGAAAAGGATTGTAGACGAACATAAGAAAACTTCGAAAAGTCGATAGGGATACATAACCCTGTGGGTTGTTCAGTAGCAGAAGTCGTAGCTTCCCAATTGAATTCCATCAAGAAGTCTGCTCCTGGACGAGTGAACGATATGAGGCCGAGGATAAAATAACACGTCCTAAATTTGAGAAAGAGGATTTCCAAAACCCAAGCATATGTAATAGATCAGACTCGGTCTATTCATTCTGTAGATTGTTTGTTTGAGTTGAGTTCTAAAACTCACCCTCGAATAGATAAGATGGACGACTGCTCGGCTACGTCTACGATGACCTCTAACAAATCTTCCTCTTCCAAGAATGGGAAACCACCTCTTGTCGATCCGATATGACCCTATTACAAACAAAAGACGTCAGTATGAAGCCATCCGTCTCTGAAAAGACGAGAAGACTAACCACCGCCCAAAGTACACTCTTCAACTTGTTGATCACATCGGAATCAACACATTCCATTCCATTCTGCCTTATGAATTCTGCAAATTCTCCAAAATGGCCTTGTTCCCTCAACATCTGACAACCCTCCGCTGTTTTGACAAGTTCTCCGTAAAAATGAGCAGGGACAGTTCCGTCGAAAGCACTATTCAAGCGAGTAAGAAAAAGTTGATCAACGTTGATTCTTCTTCCAAATCAGATGCATATTGATAAACAAGCCGAGACATACATGAGGTCATCCGGATCATCATTTGCGGCAGGATAAAACGCCCTGGAAAGAAAGACCTCGACCTGCACCACATAAAACTCGTTTCGTTCCTATGTTTGATTCCGCAAAAGGACATATACACCAGCCATAAGTCATCACATCACCCAGTGAAAAAACACTTGCCTCATTATTGGGCACAAGAGATACTAACATGAAACCAGTAATCTAATTCTCGATTTAGATAGTGAACTTGGTGAAGATAGCGGAACCCAACCGAGGTCGAAAGGAAACTTTTCAAGACCAAAAAAATCTCAAGCATGTCAGCTCATACTGTCACATTCAAAGCATTTAAATCAAGAAAGATAAATTAGACTTACCGAAGTAGTAAAGGATGACCAATATCACCCAAGTGATCCAAGAAGGGCCTCATTTGAACGACCAACTCTAACACATCCGTTCCTTCACAGGCTTCTTCCAAAAATTGAACAGCCAGCTCGCAAACTTCAGGCGAAGGATCATATAATTGTGTGATCAACAGGCGAAGCGTCCATGGATTTGCATCGGCTGAAGACAGGACGAGTTGACCCAGATGTTCGGTCGCGTATAGTCGGATATGCTGCACAGATAACACTTCAATGATGAGTAAATCACAAGGCGACTTGATATATAAAAGTACGGACCATATAACTAGATGTGAGAGCCTTTGATAACACAATCCGTGAATGCCCATCACTGTATACCATTGCCGGTGTCGACATTAGCCCCTTATTCTTAAGAGGAAAATCAAGTGAGGAAACCCACCTGGTATAGTCCAAATTCTCAATAATAGCTTTGATGAGATCTTCCCGACTTCTCAGGTCACTCAAGTGATAGAATAAGGTAAACATCTTGAAATTTTCAAGCAGTCTATCGAGTGCCGCACGATCAAGAGAAGAGAGAAAAGGCGAATGAATGATGGGAAATCGAGAACTTGTCCGATACGTATCGAGAAGACAAAACGATAACGAGATCGACTAACCGAATCCCCTCTGGATGTGAGCTTAACGTTCCGATCATTTCGAAATATCCACTAGTTAGTGTATCGTCTAAGCGATGCTTCGACAATAATGGGTCTGAATTGACCGAGCCATGGTACTTTTAGACCCATGGTATTTTGTAACAAGCCAGTAAATATGAGAAGACGGAAGAGAGCGTCAGGAGAAGAAACTTGGAAATGATAGACGTCCAAACAGATCAATATACGTACGTGGTCAAGCTCTGCGAAACATTCATATAACTGAGGTAACAGTTTATCTGCTGCCAAAAAGGCCACGCCGTCCGGATTGGATAGTAACGTCGTGATCAATGCGCAACCCAACCTTACCCACCGAAGATTTGGCTTTCCACGTCCAAAACAAATATTCCATACATTGAGATGTGCAGTCTATACAGAAGACAATCAAAACTAGCTTACCTTTGTCTTTTTAACATCTGAAAACCGATGGTTCAGTGGATGGAAGAACGACAGTAACCGTCGGCCAAATTTTGAAGCCTTCAAAGCTTCTTCTAGCCGGCGAGGGTTTAACAATGGACCTTGAATGATCCCCATCAAGACATCATAATTCCATTTGTTGTGATCTCGGGAGAACAAGACCTACACGTCAAGTCAACGTAAACCAAGGAAAAGTTAGCCAACACCGGTCTCAAATAAAAACTGTGGAACAGAAGCAAACCTGAGTGTCATTAAGCAAGACCTGAAACTGCCGGTCATCCATCTGAAGGCCCATTCTCATCTTGACATTCTCTACCTGTCGCTGACCTCTTAGTAGCGGATCCTGTATTGAATTTGATCTTTTGTCCCATTTCCATCGAGCCAAGACGACAGTCAGATTATATCTCCAGATTATTTGATAGAGTAGAGAAGAAGTAGAAAAAAGTGCTCACCGTTTTCTACCTTCTTTTGTTCCCGCAGATGTCGTATCTCTCAACCGACCTCGATTCCTGTTCAAACTGTCGATAGCTGAAAGAGCAGACGAAGCTTTACCTCTCTCTTCAGGTTTCGCGAATTTCGCGGCATGAGAGAACAATCTAGGTAGAGACTTTGTTTTCAAGATTTTGTCATAAATAGCATGACATGTCAGTAAGTGCGACAACATCAACGAAATAGAGAAATGAGACAGAAACACCAAGTTCTCACTTGAATTCGAGCAGCGATTGTTGATGGAAGGAGCTTATTGGCCAATGCCAACAATTCGCCTACCAACAATGTTGCTTTTCGAGACAACACATCCAATGCTTCTTCTACAATATCAATCAAAGCCTGATCCCTCATCCTGTCAGCTTGGATTCAGAGAGGTGAGGAAAAGAATGAACAGAGACATACATCGACCAAGCCGACCTCTAGAAAAACGTTAAGAACGAAAGCAACGTAATGATCAATCAATGTCAATTTGTCTGGGTCCTCCTTCTCCTTTCCCGGTGTGCTGTAAGAATTGGACTTGAAATCTTTCGAGTACACTATATCCGTTTCAGTAACAGAAATGACAGGAACCAGCGCGTAAGCGAAGAAAATTACAAATAAATGATAGAGAGCGGAAGGTTTAGAAAAAGAAATCGCTCACTCGTTAAACGGCGGTCATCTAGGAATGCATGATACCAAAACGGAGTTTTGATCCGAAAGATGTCAAAAAACATATCCAACAAAACTTCCTATAGGATCGACACACGACAAAAAATAGGAAGAAGTATTAGTGGTGGCCTGTGATGATCTGACGAGAAAGCAACCTGAACTGACTCTCATCTGCACGGTGGGTACTCTGAGAGAATCGACCAGAGATCGAATTGCTTTCTGATTGTCCATACACAGGTACAGAAAACCTACGATCCAGATAAAAAAGAGCGAGAGAACGTGACTTCGTTAGTGAGAGCAATCGCAGCCATAAAAACGAAGAAAAGAGGGAAAATAATTTACCAGGCCACGACTTGAGCAATGTCGAAACAACCTTTGAGCTTGATCGGAGTCTACTTAAATAAGCTTCACCGGAGCCATGAACATCTGTAAATCCAGAGAGAGCCATCTATTGACGAAAGGAATGAGATGAGATGAGAAAAGAAAAGAAGAGAACCGAACAACCCGAGTTAAAAAAAAAAGTGTACATCAAACAAAAGGAAAAGGACAGACCTCAATATCCATCCCAGGATTCAGCGACTCCCTTCTCTCTGGACAATCAATCACGTAAAGAAACACATGTGCGATAGAAGGCGCTAGTTCATGTGGTCCTTCAGAAAAACATTGCAGAAGAACTCTGATAGCATTCGAGGGAACAAGTATTTGGATGTCCAATAAGGCTTTGCGTATGTACGTTTGTATATAGCAGGTAAGCTGAAGGGTGATGAAAGGATTCACGACAGAAGAAAAGCTTACCGATCTCTGCTAAGGTCTCTAAACTGACGAATCTGAAGGGATCGTCCCCATTCTCTGCTAAACTGACCAAAGTCCTTATCACCGAATCACTCAACGGAACTTTTGTGCTCCTTTCTGATCTCCGTGCTCCTATATCATTAAAATTTTGATGATCACTTAGAGGCCTTGACCTTGAAGGGGTAGATATCAATGGTGGGGTGAATGGAGAGGGCGGGAGATTCAACACTGATCGGATTAGTTTGAGCGCCTGTGTCTTTTCGGGTGTGCATGAGGCGTCTCGGGTAAATGAGCTATACGCATTGGATGAAGTATACGTTTTAACAGGGGTTTCAGTCAGTTTACATAACAAATGAAAATTGTACGTATGTGAGAATTTGCGCACGCGCTCAAATACATAAATGCAAGTGCAAGATGAGGATGACAAGACATACCGAACGATATACCAGTCGATCCCCATCCTCTCCAGTGTTTTCCATCCGTCTGAATCGACAAGTAAGTGTCTGAAAACTCTATATCCAGTGGCTCGTAGTTCTTTCGAGCTCGTTTCCGAAATTAAAGCGAATACTCTGTGTCCATAGACGTGCGTTCGCGCAAAATTAGTACTGAGATTGAGGACGGATGACTGATTAATCGCGAACAACTCGACCCACATTTCCAAAACATCTTCTCGACCTGCAAGATCCCACCGGACCCTTCTGTTCTTCTTGAGGACCCCAACAAGTCTTCCTGCATCCTCGACCTTCTTTCCATCATCCCTGCCTTGCACGTCGAGATCTCTCACTAGAGCTCTTGCGACGGTCAAGATGGTTTGAAAGTCGTCTTCTGGACTGGTCGATCGAGGATATCGCGTATTTTGCAAAGCTGAATGAGAAGAAGACGCGGAAGTTGGGTAGCTGTTGAGGTTGTTATGACTGTTGTTGGTACTGATATTGCTGTTAACTGAGCTGAGTTTAGGTGGAAGTCGACGCGTCGACTGGTTCGAAGGAAACGCTTGCTGGGATGCTTTTTTACGAAGTGCGCGAGAGATTTCTTCAAGACGAAAGACACGTTAGATTTTACCGAGTAGGAGAGTGTACATCAGGAAAGACACAAACCTGGGTGCTCTTTGAGCTCTTGAATCTCATTTGAGATTGTCAGGATCATCTTGTTGGCTGCTCCCAGCTCGCCCTCGACCTCCTTCCGGAGATCATTCCTATCTGGCCCAGTTTCTACGGCAGACTCAAGGACCTGGGTATTAAAAGAAAGAGAGAGAAGAAGAGAAAGAAAGAAGAAAATCCAGAAGCCATACAATAAGCACTTCAAGTCGAGAACAGAAGATATTTCGGTGGATATATAGGCATATACACGTCTCGAAATTCTATAAGATCTAGAGGGCACCTATGGAACCAGATCAAAAGCTCACCTGAAGCATGTTTTCTGCGCCGTCCTTGATCTTGTTTTCTATCACCAACGATTTTAATAAAGCCTCCAATCTTTCCGATACGGCCACCTTGTTTGTTTCGTCTGTTGATGGACCTGTTGTCATCGGAAGACTTCTATCGATTGCAGTCTGGTGATCTCCATCCGAAAGAGGTGTTAGCTCTGCGGGGATAGACTGTCTGATTCGAGCAAAAGAAGAGAAGGAAGACGAGGCTGTCCTAAATGAATCATCTGAATGCGAGTGAACTTGTAATGGCGGACGAATAGGTGGCGATGACAATAGAACCGTTGTCGGTAGAGGCGACATCCTCGAGGTTCTATCTCTTGTAAAAGATGATGGGGAGAGATTAAAGGTGACGAGGAAATCAATCTACAATCAGTTACCGGTCAAGTGACAGCCTAGTAAGCCGTATTATAACCCTGGTTACATCTTGCGTCCTCGTTCATCTTGCCATCGGACTTGATTGTGTTCATATTGACGTTCAACTGACTCTTTATGTTTCATGTCGAAGCGTATACTTTCAGTTTCCTTTGGGTGAATGTGCTCAAGCGCTTTGTGAATATAAATTGGAAACTGAGATTGATCATGATACTTGATATTTACAACTTTCGAATGGTAACCCGTGCTTTTCATGATTCAATATCATCCTGGACGAGAAGGATCGGTAAGAACATCGAAACCAATGCCTGGTTCAGTATCATATTATCTCAAGAAAGGCAGAGGCAGAGTTACATCGACAGGTATCAACAAAGAAAGAGTGTTTGAGCGTATGATCAAGGACTGCCGGTGGTAGTTCAAGTAGGCTTTCTCAATAATGATTTTTGTTGTTCTTATGAAGCACTTTCATGAAGATCCGTCTCTCGTTCCTATGTGTTTCAAAAGAAGAAGTGACTGTCTGATACGGTCCGTCCTTCATCTCGGTAGCGTCTTTGAACTGTCAGTGAAAATCCAAAGTATTCAACTTAAACGATGAAAGGCATATTCAATCCGTGCACAACGACAAAAACCCGCACCGGGGTGAGATTCGAGGGTTTGAAAGATCATTCACAATAATCGATGGTTTGTTTGTCTCTCTCCATCTGCCATTGAATCTGAAGATCTTAGTTTCACTCTTCTCGCTAACCGTTTGAGGACTGTTATTCCTAGGTCCATACTCGAATTGATACTGAAGACGGGGATCAGAGGTGATTGATCAGTCAAAGATCATGACCTCCTTCTATTCCATTCTTTCCGGTGCTCTTGCGGTAGTCGTTAGGATATCTCCTTATTCGATGTATCGGATTGCGCTCATCTTCTTCTAGATTCAATCAACCTTGTTCTGGTCACATCTTATCAATTGTTCTATCATTAGGTTTGGTGGACTAAGCAAGAGCGTTCATTCGCATACATACGATAGTAGACATTGAATTCCGGTCCACTAAAAAGATAACTAAACTAGATAGTAACTGTTTTGCTCGGAAGAAAAAAAACCAATTTCATTTAGTTTAACCATGGAGAGAAATGACAACGGCAAAAGAGCCAGGACTGAGAAAAAACAAGGAAAAGAACAGACCGATCGCCTATATCTCCGCACCCAGGCCTAACCACCCACTCTTTCAACTCCTTCACCCTTTCTGCCGGCTTGTCTTTTTCATATCCTTCCGACAGAGAACCAGACAACTTGGTCTCCGATCCCGGCACAAGCCCGTGACTTGATTCGGAAAGAGAACCTCGATGGACGCGTCGGTGATGAGTGATCTGTTCCAGCTCGTAATCGATCGCGCTAGTGATGATTCGGACTTTGGGGAATGCTCTTTCAATCGCTTTCAATGCGTGAGGAGTTCTAGGTTTATCGGAAGGACATATATGAAAAGAGTTCATGAGAGAAAAAAGAAAATTAGACCTGGTAAAAAGGTGTTGAGAGAAAACCAAATGAACGTACACTAAGAAACTGAGGAAGAGAATTTGATCCTCTGGGACGTGGTGATCCAGCAAAACTCGAATAGCCACTATTGAAGGAGGGAAATGAGAGAAAAAAGGATGCTTGCTGAGAACAATAATAAGAAGAGCTTATTGGAGGCAAGGAAGTGGACGTACTAAGAGCAGCAGCACCAGTTCCCATCTAATCAATTCAAAACGCAAGATCGATCAACCACCTGGAATGAAGGTTTCACGAACAGCAACTGTTGATACGTACCTGAGAGTCAAGTAGCAACACCCATGCTTTCTCTGCGAATGACCTTTCTTGTAAGCCAGGGAGGATCATGTTGTAAAGCAACGGTTCTTGTGTCTTCTCGTCATTCTAAGAGTCAATAATAGGGAAAACACAGAATCAGTACATCGTTCCAGTCCGGTCGACAAGACGAGTGGTTTGAAAGAAAGAAAGGCGTACGTGGATTAGAAGAGTTCCTAGTCGAGCGTCCAATACGACTCGCCTTAGACCTTTCTCCAACGGACCTCCCGAACGACCCAGAGAAATTCCTATAATTTTCTGCTTGACCAGAAGATCTCAATTCGATTGGTCAATTCCTATGCCTTTGTTGACAGTTCTCTTCCCACGAATCGAGCCTAAAACTTACGCTTGGATCGAGATCTAGAACCTTTCCAACAGCCACTTCTTCGATCGGGGTGATGACTTTTTTATCCTTATAGGGGAAAAGCCCAATCGCTTCCTCAACCACCCTGTATCATCCGATTGCCAAATGTCCCAAGAACATGAAGAAGACAAGTACATCTCAAAATCAGTCCGACCTCTGCAGAATTTTTCCTATGAAAAGATAAATAAACACTAACACGGTAGCCAGTCGATCGCTAAAATGAACAAAGTCTTCTCTGATAGTTTTCCGGTCTCTTAATATAGTCACCACACCTTTCACACCTGACGTCTGGTTGATTAAGACCAAGTTTGGATGATCCGTTGATCGACCATTAGCAGAAGTTTGTGGTTCTGTCTCGCCCGAACCGGACGCGAGAGGAGAAGAAGAGGATGTAGAGGAAGAATGGCTAATCGATGTGGAAGCCGACTTAACCAAAGAAGGCTGAGGAGAAAGCATCACAGGAGCAGATAGTGTCGATCGGAAACGCACGTAACGCTCCGAAAGTTGTCGTCGGATGTGAGTTACAATGAGCTCGATGGCAACATTGTTTTGCACACCAGGGACAATCTGATAAATGACATCAAGACAACACGACACGTTTGCCAGAATCTTCGTTTAGAAACCAGTTATGAGAAAGCAAATAAAAAGAAATGCGAGAAGACTTACAATGTCTGCAAATTTGGATGAGGGCAACACAAAGTTGTCATAACTTGGCTTGACAAACCTTGTTTCCGCCCACATGAAGCATTAGCTAGGTTTCATTTAAGAGTAATCACAAGAAGGATACGAACCGAAGGTACTGATCGATAATTCCCATAACATCCCTTCCTCGCTCGACAACATCTCTTTTAATTCGCCGCGCTAGCATCAGGTCTGTCTGATGAGAAAGAGATTCGGTTTCGAAAAAGAACAAAACAGTATCGGATATTAGTTCGCGCTCCTTCACTTGAGAAGTTGGAAGTATACTCACATCACACTACAGAAAATCATATATCCGGCACACAAAAAGAAGAATAAGAATAAACTGCTGATTCTTCGTCTTGATACAACAAATGATGCGCGCAAGAGAATTGTTGATGAGGACGCACATTGACGAAAACTGTTCGTTCAAGGAGTACAAAATCGCAAATAAGTCTACACGTGCATCACATTCCTTTGATATATAACAAACGAAAAAGATCTTACCCTTCAGGTCGAATAAATCTCTGAGGCTTGGATCAGTCAGCGCCAAAATTCCCTCAACAATGATGACAGATGCTCCGTAGAGGTATGATGTCTCTGGCATACGCTGATGGTGAACGAAGGAGTAAACAGCTACATGTTGCACCAAAAGTTTATCGATCAACATTGGAGTCGACATAAGTTCACAGCATGAGCTTAGGCATCTTAAACTATGCGAGAATTTCATATCTTAAAAAGAAAGACGTACGAATCTACAAGATAAGACCATGAAAACCGATGAAGATATTGTCAGCTTCTGGCATCAGCTAGTGACGCTTACCGAAAGCGTCGAAAGCAACCGTTGACTTTATTCAAATACAAAGTACAAAAGAGGAAAGTCACAAACCTGAACGGCCAATCCACGCCTCAGATCAATTAAGCACTCTCTGAACAGTTTGAAATCGATTGAATCTGGATGGTCAAAGTCCTTGTTGTTCTCAAACGCCATGGTTATCTCTTCGGGTGAGTTGCGCTTGTAAAACGAATCCTGGGAAAGGATCAATACGTTTGGGATGTGATTCAACTGGCGAAGAATCTCTCTTGCAACACTTGTCTGTTGCGATGAGAATCATCGTGCAACGAACGATATACACCAAGCCATGGAACAGAGATGATCAATCTTTGTCGGGCGAGTATATGATAGCAAGGAAAGCATTTCAGATTGAGCAAACCGACCTTTCCACTAGCACTTCCTCCAGCAATTCCAATGACATAGCACTCTCTCGCCTTTCCATTTGAGTCATACCAGGGTGGTCTACCAAAGCTACCTCTGCCAAGAACGACGTTCTTGAGATTTCCCGGAATAGAGCTTGCTACGGGAGTGAATGAGCCTGGAAGCCTGCCGATTGCAGGCGAGCCAGGTTGAGCTGATCCTACAGATGCTGTCCGAGAAAGCGTAGGAGTCGAAGCATAAATAAACGACGGGTCATGAAGTAGCGGATCTTGGGCAGGCGTCGGCATTGGTCTCAATCTATCTGAAGGGGGATAAGGCCAACGGAATATCTTCAAAGATGATAGAGGAAGAGAAGAGTGTTACGCCGCGAGAAGTTGTGGGTTTTTTGGTTGATCACCTATTTTCCACATTTGACCCATCGTGTATACTCTCGAACCAATCAATACTTTCATTCTTGCGCCTAAAACATGCTCATAGTTCAATAATTCCATCTGTTCACCTTTAAGTATAATTCAAGATGATGAAAGGAGAAAACCTGAACAACTTGATAGGTATCACTGACGACGACCTGGCGAGATCAGTAGCAAGCAGTCTTGATCTCTAATCTTGTTTCCAGTCCGTTCTTCAACTCTCTACCTTGAATTCTTCTCTCTTACATGCCAACATATCCTTGATACCAGCCCAAACATCTTTGACCTGGTTTATCGCTAGCCATGTAGGCTGATAATAATAGCAATAGCTTTATATCTACTAAATTGTTTGAATCTCCGCACTCCCTTATCTAGTTTGATACCTATCAAAATTCTACATAATTTCCTTATCCCCTGAATCTGAGAATAGCTGACGAAAAAGATAAACCAATGGAGGCTCATCGTTGAATGCATGGTTATACACTGTCATCGTGATGTTTCCAACCGGAAAAGAGGAATGCTGGTTAAAGATTTCTATATCAGGAGGAAAGCCAAAGAAGACAAGACAAGTCTTTTAACTAATCGCGCCATACCCATGCGTCAATACCTGACACTTTGAATCAGAAAAGTAACCATAAGCAAGAGATCACTCTAATGCTAGAGATAATTGATAGAACATGGTTCAGAGATCACCCAGATCAGCTTCATGCCGTCCATCTCGGAAGGGCTACGAGCTACTTTCAAAGAAGCTTATCCAACCTCATAAGAACAGACCCTCGGCTCAATGCACACTCTTGCCTTTCATAGGGGTCTCTACGAGGTCTGATTACCTAATCAAATCGCGTCGCGTTAATTAACACGCGAGGTTGTTGATCGATCAAGCTTGACGCGCGCGTGTTTTCTCCTCGACACCTCCTTCTCATTTCGCTCATCAACTTCGTCACCGAGCAATTATTCTTGTTTCGTGATTCGTCTCTACTTAGAGATTCATACTAGTATTTGTTGTTATTTTCACTAAAAAAAGATGTGAGTCTTTTTTATTTTATTTTATCAAAAGGCCCTTGTCTGTGTCGCCCAGACTCATATCAAAACGTTTTATTTTTCGTTACCTTCTTAGGTCCGGATTTGATTCGAACCGAGTGTTTTCCGTGTCGGTACTCCCACATCAAGGTCCCCATGATGCACCTGCAGCAATTGAGAGAAGCCTGTTCGAGTTCATCCAAGGGTTTAGAGTTGGAGGAGAGTTCAAGTACCGGTAAGTCTTTTATTTGGTATTCTTTGAGTCTTATAAAGAGGCGAATGGATCGACGACTGATGCCTTGTTTGGTTTATCTTCTCTATATTTGAATCTGCAGAGATCGAATCCGCTCTTCGCTTCTGGCTCGACAAAATGTTGTCGAAATTGATCTCCGAGATCTTGTCGTTTACAATGAAGAGTTAGCACAGATGGTTCAGGAAAAGCCAGGCGATATGCTCCCTCTTGTTCGTCCCTCTTCTTTTCAACTTTGGATATCGTCCTCTTATATGCAACCAACTGATTGTCCCTTTTTCTTTTTGCATGACTGGTCGTTCATCATAATTTCATTCGACTATTAACAGTTGGAATCAGCCATACTAAAATCAGCTCGACAAATTCTTCATCCAATGAACGCTCAGCAACGAGAGCAGCAACAACGAGATCGAGAGCAATTTACACAGGGAGGTGCGACACAGGCTGATGGACTTTTGGGAATTGCAGAGAGGGAGATTCCGGAGATGCAGGCGGTACTGAAGAGTGGAATGAACATGATTCAGTTCAGAGAGTTAACCGTACGTGTTAATCTCATTCTTGAATCATCTCTCTTCTCATTCTTCTTGTTTTCTTATATGTTCCTTCTTGTTAACTTCCGTGCCATGCGCGCGAACCTGCAGGCAGAAACATTGACTACACTAGTTCGTCTACCAGGGATCGTCATCTCAGCCTCTACCCTCTCCTCTCGAGCGACCAGTTTGTATCTGCAGTGCAAAGGCTGTCGGAGTACCAAGGTTATGGCTGTCACTGGTGGGATTGGCGACGGAGGGGCTAGGAGTTTACCAAGGAAGTGTGAAGCGTTCGTAACCCTCTTGCAAATCTGAATCTTCGTCCTTTTCTGCAAACTCGAGATCATGATTTAAAAAAACTAATATTTACGACTCGTGATTGTCCAACATCTATTCAACAGAGAAGCCATGCCAGGAACAGTCAAAGATTGCCCGCTTGATCCATATGTAATTATGCATGACCGATGTCGGTTTGTAGATCAACAGATGATTAAGCTCCAGGAAGCGCCGGATGCGGTCCCAGTGGGAGAATTGCCCAGACATATGCAACTTAGTGCTGAGAGGTTCGTCCTTATGCCCTTCTTTTTGGGAGTGTTGTTTTCATCCCTATTTTGCCAGAGTAAATGAGAGAATGACACTGATTGAAATGCATTTAATGACGGCAGATATCTGACGGGTAAAGTCGTTCCAGGATCCAGAGTCATTGTCACCGGGATCTACTCGACCTACCAAGCAGGCAAAACTGTTGAGTTTTTTTTTTTTTGCCTGTTGGAACGGTCTTTATTTCTAGCCAACCGAACACTAATATCCAGTTATACACAATCATTCATAACTGCCAGAGAGGAAACGCATCTGCTCCAGCGCTCCGAACGCCTTATCTTCGAGTGCTAGGTCTTGAAATGGACACCAACCTTGCGACCTCCCCTGGCTCTAGAGGATTCACCGCAGAAGAGGAGGAAGAGTTTGGAGAGATCAGCCGAGGGGAAGGGCTCTACGAAAGGTTTGCTAGAAGTGTCGCGCCTAGTATTTTCGGAAATCTAGGTAAGATTCATTCTATATGCCTCTACGTTCTAATCTTTTCTTTGTGAGTACGCGGAACAACAATCTGAAAAAAGAATTACTGTTTGTTTAACAGATATCAAAAAAGCCATCGCATGTCTTCTTTTTGGAGGAAGTAAGAAAATCCTTCCGGATGGGATGCGTTTAAGAGGAGACATCAACGTATTGTTACTTGGAGATCCAGGAACGGCCAAGTCCCAACTCTTGAAATTCGTCGAAAAGGTCAGTTTCTAATTCTTTTCCCACAAGATAGGTGGCTAGATACAAATATGTAACACCGACAAGACTGACGAAGAGGTGATGGTATTGGGACTCTCGCCTGTTGAAATGATAGGTCGCCCCAATCTCAGTATATACATCTGGAAAGGGAAGTAGTGCAGCCGGTTTAACGGCTTCCGTACAGAGAGATCCTGCAACTGTTCGTCTTTCCCCTTTCTGTAACGCTATTTGTCTCTCACTGACTTTCCTTCCACGATCGTTTTCCATACTCTTCCTTTTTTTTCTATTTGAATGCTCAAATCTCACTATTGTGCATGAATATAATAATCAGAGGGAATTTTTCCTTGAGGGAGGTGCCATGGTGCTCGCGGACGGTGGTGTGGTCTGCATTGACGAGTTTGACAAGATGAGAGATGAGGATCGAGTAGCAATTCATGAAGCAATGGAACAGCAGACGATCTCCATCGCAAAGGCTGGTATTACTACGATATTGAATTCCAGGACGAGCGTCTTGGCAGCGGCGAATCCGGTTTTTGGTCGATATGACGATATGAAGAGTCCGGGAGAGGTGCGAAAACACTATTACCTTTTTATTTTTTCCCTTCAAAATATGGTCAAGATAGACGAAGCTGATTTTTCATTGTTATTGGCCTTCTTCTTGGACTATTTCGTTGATGTAATCAAACAAATCAGAATATCGACTTCCAAACGACAATCTTGTCCCGATTTGACATGATCTTCATTGTGAAGGATGAGCATAATGAATCCCGAGACCGAGTGCGTCTTTCTACTCGCTCTCTCTTCTCTCTGCGCGGACCATCTGGCTGACTTTGAGGGTTTTTGTCATTTTCTTCGCTGTCTGTAGACGATAGCAAAACACGTGATGAACATTCACATGAACCGGCCGACAGGAAGCGAAAGTGTGGGTGAAATCGATATTGACAAGATGAAGCGATACGTTGCATACTGTAAATCGAGGTGTGCGCCTCGGCTATCTCAGGAAGCATCAGAGATGTTGAGTAGTCATTTCGTGGCGCTAAGAAAACAAGTGCAACAGGTGGAGCGAGATAACGACGAGCGAAGTTCTATCCCTATCACCGTTCGGTTCGTCTCTTTTGCTTCTTTGTAGATTCATTTATGTCCTTGACTGTTTTGTCTAACGATTATGAACCAATCGATGACAGACAATTGGAAGCTATCATCCGAATCTCTGAATCTCTGGCCAAGATGACGCTTTCGACATCAGTCCAACCGTTCCATGTGGACGAGGCGATTCGACTTTTCAAGTACTCTACTATGGATGCCGTTTCCGCTGGCTCTGTAGAAGGTCTCACTCGAGGAGAGCTTAACGAAGAGGTAGAGAAGATTGAGAGAGAAGTGAGAAGAAGATTACCAATTGGCTGGAGTACGAGTTATGCAAGTCTGGTCAGGGAGTTTGTGAGTGGACAGGGATATTCGAGTCATGCGCTGGAGAGAACATTGTATATAATGGAAAAGAGGGAGGTGTTGAGATTCTCTGGACAGGTAAATATCCTTTTCCAGTTTTTGCGAGCCGATTCCAGACAGTCAAATGACTAGTCAGCTAACGTTTGCCTTCTTGTGGTCTGAATTTATTTAATTTTTAAAATAACAGAAAAAAGTGGTTCATCGAGTAGGAGTATGAGATCGAGTTCTACTTTGCTTTTCCCATTCCTCTGGTTTTAACGTTCATCTTCCTTCTTTCTTGATATATACCCTATTTTCACCTTGTCACGTTTCGTTCTTTTCTATTTCTATCACGAACCTCAGATATACTTTCTATTATCTCCATTTTCTCGTCTTCTTATGGTTTACTCTTGCCTATCCATCATGATTTATTTTGACTTAAAGTTGGGAAGCAAAAGTTATGTTGTATCAAACGCTTTGTCTTATGCTCTTGACTTTCAGACAATCACTCCGACACACTCCCCTCCGCCTTTTGAAGACCCGTCTTCCCTCTCGGGTGAAAGCGCACCTGGCCATTGAACGAGAAACCTATCGACCAGAGGTCGTAGGATCCGTCCGGAAAGACTTAAAGAGTTTGTTCGAGCAAACGATTCGACGTATATCGTCCTTGGACTTGGGAGTCCGAAGAACTAGAGATAGCAAGGAACGAAACCACGACCAATATAATATCAGCGCAGAGACGAAGGAACAGTAGGAAACAGAAGAAAGGACGAACACGGGAGGTAAGGACAGCGAAGACGATACATGTCGCTGTTCCCGGGCCATTTAGAATAAGAATGTCTGCGAAAGGTCTCTTCCTACTTGACCGGCGCGGGTGGATGACCGGGGATATGGTAAATTGATATAGAGTGTAAATGATGGTATGAAGGGTTGTGAAGACTGATTTCGGAAAGCCACAAGATAGAGTCTTGAATACGCGTGAACTCGATTAGAGACGTGTTTAGAAGAAGAAGAAAAAACACATACTGGACGATATATACGATTGACCGACTTGACGAGCTCGAGGAAGAGAAATTGTTGAGAAGGGCTGGAAGGTGTCATCCTTCTTGAGCTGGTCTGATGGTATCTCAGCTGAAATCAAGGTTGATTCAAACTCCATGGCTTTACGAAGGCTCATAGAGTCTCCGGCAGAGTACACGTATATTCTTCCAGCAAACTTGGCTGCATTCATAACATCCAGTATTTTCAAAGCTTCATACGTGTGGCCTCCTGTTTATGTTCGTAAAAGAAAAAAAGTTGAGAAAAGTGTATCTCAATAGAATGGACGAACTAACATAACGACACTCACCAGAACCTAGAAAGACACCAATGACTTTATCTGATCGCTTATCCTTGGCGCTGGCCAAGGCCTTAGCTGAACTGAGTGAGGGTGGACGAAGAACGCCTCGAGGAAGTATGGACCATAATCGGTAGACTATCACTAACGGTGTCAACAGAATCAAGGGAACGAACCAAGGAAGCATGGATACAAGAGACTCTGATTGAGACTGTTTGTGTGTGTGTATACTCACTCATTGAGAGATGATGTTGATTATGGTGAAAATGATGGGTAGTAACCGAACTGTCATCTGCCCATGGATGCCCATATGCACCCCAAATTACCCCAAATGATGTGCATCCGCTTTTTTGCCTTTTTTGCAATCTTCTTTTTTTCTTTTTCTTTTTTCTCCCTTCTTTCTACAACAAGAAGACCCATCTCTGGTTTTCGACCTTCTTACACACACACAAAGACAAACACAAATATCTAACAGCATGACTGATAACCGTATGTCTTGTTCTTTGTTAATTTTTTTTAGACAGCAAGGCATGCTTGATTAGGAACTTTTTCTTGTATTTTCCTACTCCATCGGACATTTCGGAAATGCAAGATGATTATCTATCGCTTTACTGACTCGTTTTTTTTCTACTTTTTTCACTCTCTTTCTCGACTTTCTTTCTGGTTTGTCTGTTCCAAATACAATCGCTCTCCTATGATTCTCCCCCATATTCAGTCGTATCCAAGTCCGGGGTTACCGTGGTGTAAGTATCTCTTGGCCCTGGAAGTTACTTTGCAAACCTTCAAACTGATGTTTTTGATCTATATCAGTCTTGGATCCCAATGGGGAGACGAGGGCAAAGGTAAACTCGTTGATATTCTCGCCCACCACGCCGACGTCACTGCTCGATGCGCTGGAGGAAACAACGCCGGACACACCATCGTCGTCGGTAAGGGAGAAACCAAGAAGAAGTATGACTTCCACTTGCTGCCCAGTGGACTTATGAACCCGGATGCCCAGGCTTTGATTGGAAGCGGAGTCGTCGTTCACATCCCCAGCTTGTTCGAGGAGCTTGAGAACTTGGAGAAGAAGGGTTTGTCTCATTCATTATCAACCACAAAAATCTGGGCAAGATGAGAGCTGATTGAGACAAATGTGATGATATGGGTTGAGAATAGGCCTCGACTGCACCGGTCGGCTTTTCGTCTCCGACCGAGCCCACCTCGTTTTTGACTTCCACCAAATTGTAGACGGCCTCAAGGAGGTCGAGCTCGGTGGATCCTCGTTCGTTTATTTCTCCTGATTCTAAAATTGTTTGTTGAAACTCATCATCCCGTCAATCCTTCTCTATGCAAACAGTATCGGAACTACCAAGCGAGGAATTGGGCCAGCTTACTCTTCCAAGGCCTCTCGATCGGGTCTCCGAGTGCACCACTTGTATGATTCTGAGGTCTTTGCCACAAAGTTCCGAAAGCTCGTCGAGAGCCGAATCAAGCGATACGGTCACTTCGAGTATGATACCGAGGCTGAGATTGAGCGATACAAGGTTTGTTTTATGTCCATGTTGATGTTTTTTTTTCCTCCTGTTTTATCAATCAATTGGCCTACATTAATGTCTTCTTTTCTTCCTCTATTCTCTTTCCTTTTTTTTTTCTCTTCGCGCGCGTCTATCTCGATGATGCTTCATACAGGTCTTTGCTGCTCGACTGCGACCGATGATCGTCGATGGAGTGTCTTACATCCACAAGGCTATCACCGCCCCCAAGCGAGTCCTCGTTGAGGGTGCCAACGCCTTGATGCTCGACCTTGACTATGGAACTTACCCTTACGTCACTTCATCTTCTACCGCTATCGGTGGAGTCTGCACCGGATTGGGAATCCCTCCCAAGATGGTTGGTAAGGTCATCGGTGTCGTTAAGGCCTACACTACCAGAGTCGGAGGAGGACCTTTCCCTACGGAGCAGTTGAACGTTAGTGATTTATGCTCATATTTCTTATATATACATTTTGATGAGAACCGTTCCTTACTATTCTTTCATCGGTTGCACCCGTGCCCCTTGTTGTCTTCATAGTCCATTGGAGAGGCCATGCAAGAGGTCGGTGCCGAGTGGGGTGTCACCACCGGTCGACGACGACGATGTGGTTGGTTGGATCTTGTGGTTCTTCAGTTCTCGAACCAGGTCAACGGTTATGATACCCTGAACTTGACCAAGCTCGACGTTCTCGACGGACTCGACGAGATCAAGGTCGGTGTCGCCTACGAGGTTAACGGAAAGGAGCTCGACGGGTTCCCGGCCGATCTTGAATACTTGGCCAAGGTCGAGGTCAAGTACAAGACTTTCCCTGGATGGAAGTCGGATATCTCGTCTGTTCAGAAGTACGAAGATCTCCCCGAGAACTGCAGGGCTTACGTCGAGTTCATCGAGTCCTACCTTGGTGTGCCCGTGGAGTGGATCGGAAACGGTCCTGCCCGAGAGTCGATGTGAGTTTCTGATCTCGGTGTCTCATCTTTCTATGGAACGTACGATCCGATGACTGACCATGTTTTCCCATGAACAATCGCACCAACAGGATCCTCAAGGAGGTCAAGTAAATTTTGAAGGTGGTTGATATTGATTTGGTCTACAAGCAAGAGGATGATGACGATGGCGGCGAGGGATTTAGAACCCAAAAGGGAAGGAAATGGACGCAGGTTTCTCTCGATCGGTCTTTCTCTTGTTCAATTCGATTAGCTTCAATTATTTTTTCTTCTATCTTTCATAGCCGGCTGGCTTGTTTTTGGTGATTATATATTTTTATCTTGAGATCGAAAGGCTAGAAGTCGAACCCTCAATTCAAAAGCCAGAAAGAAAGATTGAAAGGAGAAACCCCGATATCCCAAGACATGATTCATGAATGTATACTATTTTAGAGGCCTATCACACCCATTTCTTCCCCCTCTCAAACTCCAGTTCTTCTTTACTCTTCGGCATTTCTCCCCACTGAGCCACTCCTTCCGGTCTTTCGACTCGCTTGACCTCCCAATCGTCAGAGGGTGGTTTGTCGAACAACGATTCAGATTTCTTTAGCCTCTTCGTAGGCGGACGGATAGGGCGAGCAGGCGGAAGGACCACATCGTCGTCCATAGGCGTGTTTGACGAGATTTTCTTAGTTGATCAAGATCATCAGGAGACAGGGAGGAAGAGAAAACCAGGTCAGTATCTGAAGTAGGAAATCACGAGAAAAGAGGGAGTAAAGGGAAGGGAAGGAAACAAACATAGTAGAATTCTCGAATGTCAAAAGGTTTCTCGTCAATCGCTTGTAGTTCCTCTTGCGACATCTAAGCGCGCGAAATGGGCTTCAACAAATGTCAGTCCTCCGTTTCGATACGTAGTTTTTTTCTGTTTACTCCATTGTCCCTGTTTCTCGTTCTTTCGACCGTCAAGGGTCTCAGTCTAAAAGAAGAAAAATAGGAATACAGAGGAAGAGAGAGAGAACACCTGAACGTACATAGCTTTGTTTTTGATCGTGCAGTTCATACCTAAGTCATCATTCCGAAAAGTTCTCTTGGATCCATCAGTTTCTGATTTTCTTCTCAATAACTACATGCTTATCTTGCTTTTTATATGAGCTCTGGAGACTACTGAGCCAAGGATTTTAGACAAAGGTCCTCACCGGGTATTAGTAAAGTTGACCATGAGTAAACTGGTTCCCAATACCAAAGCAATGAACGGTCCACCAAAACCTATGAAAGAATGACGCCTGATCCAAGGTGATTTTATCGGCGGTTTTGGTTTGAGGGGATTTAAACGGGGTGGCGTCCAACTCATGGTTCTACTTGCTTTCGACTGATATAACCAAGAAAAATTTGTGAACGTGAAAGAGACAGAAAAGGGAAATGCTGGATGGTAAGAGGGAAGATACTACTGATGATGATGATGTATCGTGTATGATTGAGCAACGTCTTTCTCCTATTTTATTTTTTTTGAAAATATCGACCAGTGAGACCAACACCTCACACGCACATACGCGCATACGCATACAGTCACTCACTCTCCCTCGTCACTTCTTCTTCATCCTACTCTATCGTCAACTTTCTATCAATCACGTTTTGTCGCCCTTCTTGCTCAGAATGTCTCTCCCTCTACTTTGTCGATCGGCTCTTCTTTTGAATCAGCCCCTTCGTACCGCGCCTTTGTCCTTTCTCTCCCAAACGCCAATCAATCGATCGTTCCATCCAACATTACCCGGAGCCTCCTTCCATTTCGATACCCATGCGTTCGTCAACAGGCTTGAGCGAGAAGGCCTTCCACGGATTCAGGCAGAGGGAGTCATGAACGCTCTGGCAGAAGTGATTGACGAAAGTGTGACCAACATGAGTGCGGGTATGGTATCAAGGAGTGAGCAGGAAAAGGTCTGTCTTTCTCATTGTGTTGTCTGTCTTGTACTTCTTGTGACAGGTGTTTGATACATATATATATCATTCTGGTTGTTTTCATATGCATACAGCAATCCTACACCCAAAACGTTGACTTCTCTCAGCTGAAATCCGAACTTCAAGTGTTGGAGAAGCAGGACCAAAACCTGATGAAGGGAGAGAACGAGAGGTTGATGAACGAGGTGGAAAAGCTGAAGCAACAGCTAAAGGAGCAGATCACAAGAACTCAAGCTGGTGTCCGATTGGATCTGAATCTGGAGAAGGGTACGTTCTACTCTGTCGTCTCTTTCTTCTTCTTTTTTGTCTCCATCACTGTTGACTGATGCCTTATGGACGGTACAATGATCATCCAGGCCGGATCAGAGATGAAGCTTCGCTTCACGAACTAAAGATCAAAGAGGTTTGCACCCGATGCTTTCTGGACTAATAATGACATTCAATTGATACGAACAAACATTGACCGATCGACGGACGACTTTTTTTTCTTTGCCTCCCTTGTCTGGAATTTATCGGTCTTGGTGAAAACGATCTCAGGTGGACACTAGAATAGAAAGCGAGATCGCAGGTTTAAGAACTCAAATCCAAGGGGCTAAGGTAAAGATTGACATTCTATTTTTCATTCAAACTTTTCTTATTCGCTTCAGAGTCGGAAAGAAGAGACTCAAGCATGAAACATGCTCTGTTTGTTTGTTTTTTGTTTTTGTTTTCTTCTTTTCTCTACGGATACGTCGAAATGTATAGTTCTCGATCCTTCAATACATGGTCACCGTCGGTACGCTATCATTCTTCCTCCTTTTGTCTTTGGCTAGTGGAACCATTCAACGTATTCACCTTTATATCCATGGGGTTTCAAACAAACAGCTACGGGAGGAGGCGCTCTCCTGCTTGCATATAGTATGTTGTTCTTTATTTCATTTCATTTCATTCTACTTTATTCCTCCTTTCTTCATCTCCCTTTCTTCTTTTATTGTCCGGATAATGATTTTTTAATCGACTTACCTTGTCATTTTCACAGTGCGTTTCATTCGTTAAAGTCTTGTCCTTTTCTTCCATCTCTCCATTTCCCTTTATCCGTTCGTCATCCGTCATTTGCCATCCTAGAGCGTCACCCCTTGTTGCTTGTGTTGTACGACATATACATGTGTATCCATTCCACGTCTCATAGAAAGAGTTCACAGACACCTCTTGAAGAGATACCAAAAAGAAAAGTAGGAGAAAAAAGAAACCAAAAAAAAAAAAACAATTGCATAAAGGAAACCATGAGAAACATCATCGACGCACGAGAAAGCAACCCGGCAGAGTGCGAGATATGAATAGGCAAAGGTACAAAACGTCGTCTGAAGACATATCGAGTTGACGTTCTAAATAAAGAGATGACAAAATGAAAGAACAAGAGATTCATCCAGTGGTAGTATCGAGCAGAGATTGGAAAATCGGGCGAGATCATAAGGCAGATTGAAAAGGAGCAAAAGAGAGACTACGTAACAGCTTTCGATTGGAGAAACGAGAGACAAAGAGAAAGGACTGAAAGAAAAACTACAACACGAGCAAGAGAAACAAATAAGGAATAAATGCGGAAGATTCGAGCGACCGGTATGATACCTACCGCCAGAAGTCTTTTACGGAAAGTCCACCAGGAGCACTGCTGCTCAACTCGTTACCCGCCAGGGGAGAACTCAAAAATGTCGGTGGCTTCAAAGATAACGACATCTGAGCAGGAGACCGTGGCAAGGGGGACCAAACGGACATGTTGCCCTTGGGACAACTGTCAGAGGCACGCCGGCTAAGCTGAGGGCAGCTGATCGAGGCGGGGATCCTAGATGAGGAAGACGAAGGGACGGTATGGGGAGGGTGGGTGTGGCGCTTTACAATCCGAGAAGAAAAGTCGGGTTAGTCATGGCATGTTCGTGGAGGGGAGAAAACAAATGACCCAAGTTCTCACCATGAAGCATGTTCGAGGACCGGTTGGCTCATCGAATCGAATATACGTTGATCCGTTTCTGTTGGGAACAAGTACGCCAATAAAGCTGTTAGTGCGTAGATCTTACGCCGCTCTCTACAGGCAAGAATACACTAACCGATTGTCGTATCGATATCCCGTGATGCCTGTTCCGTCGGTTCGACACAAGCTCTCACTGTAGTTGTACGTCTGTTCCAAGAGACAAAAAGTAAAACAAAAAAAACAAAAAAAAACAAGGGTTAACCAGATTTGACCATATGGTCAACCGATAAGGAATCACTCACCTCGGGGTTGAAGTAGGCATCAGTGATCTTGAAAGGAAAGACTGTTCCGTCGATGATAGTTGATCCGGTCAAGGTTAGAGTAATATCATAAGCCTCGGGGATACCACGGCCGGCCTGCCTGTGAAAAGTGGCTCGATGGTTGAAATCAGCATCAGAGGCTTGAGGGATAGAAGAGGATTCTATTGATAAGCACGGTGATCCTGATCTGTCAGCTAAATGGTCATACATCAGGACAAAAGGATATAGATAAGACAAACCGAATCCAAGAGGAAGCACTCCCGACTTGAAACCCAACTTCAATCCCAACGAGTTATCAATCTTTTCACGATCTTTTAGTTCCGGCAGTGTAGGAAACAGAGGAGAGTCGTGGATGGAGAGCTGCCTGCAAACCTGGCGCTCGGAAGGTGGAGGCGTGAGGAGCGCAGCTCGAGAGGGCTTTCGAGCATGATAAGGGGTCCCGGGAACGATTCGTGTTGTGTGCTTTCCGACCATAGAGGCGGGAGAAGATGCCGGAGATGGGGGATCCCATTTAGAAGAGATGGAAGAGTCTATTTATTTATTTTATTAAAAAGGAAAAGAAAAAGAAAAAGAAAAAGAAAAAGAAAAAAGGGTAAGAGATAACGTAAGAACGGGTGAGTTCAGTAAAGAGCGGCCCTGGCCACTTATTGGAGCCAAAAGAGGATTTTCAAAAGCGTACCTGACTCAGAGTTGCTGTGACTGTAAGAGAGACCAGGATCAGAAGTCGAAAACTCATGACCGTCAAAGGAAACGCTGCTCTCGCTTCGAGGAAAGTTCTTTTGGGACGAAACGCAAGAGCCAGGACCGGCTGAAGATTTTCGCGAAAGAGAGAAAGAGAGAGAGGGAAGGAGGAAACGACAAGGTTAGCGCTGAAACGGATGGCGAGCATTGATTGCATGATGACCAACCCTGGGAAGTACTAGGCATGAGGACGGCAATGCTCAAAGAGCTGACGAGCGAGATGATCTGTCTGAGAGAGGCCATGGTGTTGGCAGGATGAGCGTTTTGCTCTACCAATTCGGCGCATTCACCGAGCGTTTTGAGGATCTCAATAAACAACTGAGGACTAGCAGCAACCTGTCCGGGTGTTTGCCCGGGCTGACTGATAGGAGGGGATGAATGATAGTCGATCGCTGCAGAGCGGTGGGAAGCACGAGATACGGTAGCCATGATAAAAGAATTGGGTATCGAAATGCCTGACGATAAGGATGACAGATAAAATAGATCGAGGTTAAGGTTGTCCTGTGTCCTACTGATGAACAAACGAGTCGGGAAGAAAAGACGAGATTGGATTGGATCGAAAGGGTATGTGTATGAGTGAGAGTGCGTAAGAAGAAAAGAAAGGAAGAGATTCGCCACTCTTGTCGAGTCTTTATAGGATTTGTGTGTATGTGAGATAGACTGAAAAGAAGGAAAGAAAAAAAAAGCTGTCAATGTCGGCATGTCAATCAAAACGGGACCTGTCACTTTTTGGGTTCAAGGGGTGCAAACGATCGCCAGGAACGGACTGAAGGGGCCGATGGGAGAACAAAGGGAAGGAATCTACGTATAAACCATCTGGAGACGATTTCTCTACATGATGTATCCATGTTAAACAATGAATAAAATAAAATAAAAGAGGGATATTAGGTCGATCAGGCAGACAGATAGTAAATAGCGGTGGCTGGTTTGATCATGATGGTCCAGAGTTATGTAAGTCCATGAAAGGGATCAGCAAGACTGTTAGTAGTTTGAACATTCGATCCATTGTCTATGATCATCTCGCAAAGAAGCAGGCTATTTCATTAATAAAGATAGGACAGCACTGGGCTGAAGATAAACGTGTGGGCTAGACAAAAGCGAAAAGGATGTAATCGGTGAAAAGAAAAAGAAGGCTGAACGTCCAAGAGTTTATTGTCTAGAGATCATCCGTCAGTTGGGTAAGCACAAAAGGTTATGTTTATCGAGTTGAATGATCTCCATTTGGTAAGATAATTAACAACATTCTGCGGCGCTTGATTGGCTTTCTTCTTCGCTCCTTCCGATATCGCTTCAAATGTTTGTTATGTGAAAATCGGAACAGAAAGAAGAGTAAACGAAACAAAAGAAAGCGGAAGGAAGGAGAACAAAAGAAAAATAAAGAACAACGGGTGGAAAAGCAGGAGGCAGGAAGAAAAACAAGCATGTCATGGAGAGATGGTGACTAACCGGTAAAGATCTTACGTCACGTGATCATTTACTCGCGTCATGGCTGTTATGACATATCCAGCTAACTCGTAGACAGAGAGAGAAAAAAAGATTGCTTTGTTCCAGCTTTCTCGACTGTCGTCAGTGAATTAAGAACAATCAACTCTTCTTTAATCTCTAAAAGATCAAACAGAGAGATTAAATAAACAAAAAATGTCTGACTGGGGTGAGTGATCGATTAGATAATGATTTTGAAAAAAGAAAATCTTTGTTTCTTTCCCTCTTGGTTTGTTCTTGCTTGTTGCATGAAAATAGCATAGAACAGTGCAATCATAGAGGGAGAGGGACAATGGATAATGTGAAACGCCCTGCTCTCGTGTCCATCTTCATGTCCTTTTTGAATGATCACAACTGATATTTATCATCCTGTGTCGCTTCGGTTCTCGTTGGACGATTCAACCATTGATTGTCTTCATGAATAACCAGACGCTTCTGATAACGAGGGAACTGCTGCTCCTGTCAAGCCAGCTGTAAAGTCTACGTCGAACACACCTCCGGTGATTGTCCCGAAGAAGTCTAGGTTCGCCGGTGAGGACGAAGAGGAAAGTGAGGGTGTAAGTACCTGTTTATGACTTTCTGTTCTATTCTTTGCAATTCTCTTTTCGCGTTGTAGAAAAAAAATTGGGGAGAGAAAGAAAGAAAAAAAAAAGGAGGAAGATTCAAGATGAGTGGTTGATTGGTTGGTGTGGGATGAATGGCGTGTTGATCGTCTGATTGGTGTATCTACTTTGTTAAATATTTAGGACGACTGGGACGCCTCTGACTCGGACAAGAAGAAGGTTGCCACCCCGGCTTTCGTCCCTCCGCCTAAGAAGAAGGGAACGCTCAAGCAGAGATTGGCCGCGAAGGAAGCTGAGCGAGCGCGAGCCGTACGTTTGTTTCTTTCTCGTCTCTTTATGAATATTTCGACTTGCATCTATCGGTTACTCTAACTGTTAGTTTTCATCTCTTTTCTTTCGAAATACATTTATCTCCCTGTTTAGATCGAGGCCGGAGACATTGATCTCGATGAGGAGATGACTCCTCAGGAGCGACGACGATTGGAGAAGCAGATGGAGCTTGATGCTGATTTGGCCAACGCTTCTGATCTCCTAGGAGATACCACCATCTCCAGCAAGCCCGGTTCGTGTTTTCATTTCCTACTGAGAAACAAGCAATCTCAACCAGCCTGTCTATGCTACGGACGTGCGCGCCCAGTGCTCCGAGTTTTGTCTCTTCTTGGTCATACGTTCACTTGACTGACTTGCTCTTTCCCCCTTTTGCCACTCTTTCGGACCTGACGGCCGTACATAAACGTCATTTTTACATTCACCAGATGCTTCTGTCAGCTCGCTCGCCAGTGCCAAGCCAAAGACTAAGGCTGACCTCGAGGCATTCTCCGCTCAGCTGTACTCCGAGATCTACTCGAAGCACAGCTCGAACCCCCTCTTCGCTTACTTTGTCGAGTTTCACGCCAAGACGCTTTGCGAGACTCTGAAGGATAACGAGGTCCGAAAGACCGCCTCTGGTTTGAACGCGTTGGCAAACATTAAGCAGCAGGAGCAGAGGGACAAGGCTAGTGGGAAGAAGAAGACGCCGGCAAAGGGAAAGCCTCAGTTGGGTGGAAGCAAGAATCTCACCCAGTGCGTACCTTGTCTCTTGTTTTAGGTGGTCACCTTGTGCCGTAATCTTTTGATTATGTGGACTGATATGGGAATGTTCTCTGCTACCTATTTACCCCTAGGGCTGATACTCGAGCCTACACTGACGCGCTTGACGAGTAAGTCTATTGCCTGTTTTACCGAACGTATCTCTAATTATAGATTAATAAATATACCAACTGACGCTTAACCTTGCCGAACCATTCTGTTCTGTGTGATCCTTACAGCGGAGACGACGATGACTTTATGTAAAATCTCCAAATCAATTCCTGCCCTCTCCTTTCTTCTTTTCTCTTGCCATTTTTTTCTCCCTTGTTTCTTTTCCTCTTTCATCTTGTCGGTCTTATATAGAGTTTCGCATGATTAAAAGAATATTCTCTGGCTCCTGATCAACGGAATATATGTATGTTTAGGAACAGATCTTCTGGCCGAGTTGAAATTTGATTTGAGATGTGTGTACGCAGGAAACCAGGCAATATCAGTATGCGTAAAGAAGAATTGATTGAACGATAACAATAGTGATATTCAGTTTGAACATAGTAAACCGATTAAAAGTAGCGCTAGTGTTTAATGAGGCCTTAATTGTAGACACTTAGATAAAATAATTTATTAAAAAATAAAGTTTCAGATATTTTCAAATATTTTTGAGGAAAAAAAAGTCAGATCCTTATAGAAAGTCAGACGTCAGGCTTGATCGTCGATGGGGTTCGGTCACTTCACCTTAGTGAAAGAAAGGCTACTGTACCACCCTTCAAGTCTCGTCTCAATCAGGTTCGTTCAGCTTTTTGTATACAAGGATTTATCGTCTTGATGGTCTTTATTCGTCGAAAGAAAATATAGTACATGTAGAACTGACGAAAGTATGAATAAAACCTATGATTTCTTCTTCTTTTTTTGCTGTGTTTGTTGGTCCTCCTGTTGGATTGAATCGGACTATCTTTTGCGTTGGATGGAAAACCCTGGATTCTTCGGATACCTTTTAAACCCAACAAATCGATTGAACCCCCCACGTTACAATTCTTATTGTGTTTTACTTGAAAACTGCAATATCACTCGACAAATCCTTACCCTAAAACCTTGACTCGATCGCTCCAAAACCAACACAAAACTTCCCTCGACTTTCACTTCAACTTTCCTCGTTTCCTCCTAAATCCATAACCGACCTCTTCCTTACTCTCTACCCTCACAGTCAAGATGGTCAACGTTCCCAAGACTCGACGTGAGTTACAGCGATTTCAATAATTTTCCAGACAATAAATATCCCGGTGTATCAGAATGAGCTGGATTATCACGGAAGGACTGCGAGGGAAATTGTCAATGGATAGAAATTGGAAAGTTTTGGCTGGTTAGAGGATTTAGAGGGTCACGTGTTAGAACAGTCATCAAAAGAGATTGGGAGACGACGTTCAGCCTTAGAAGGAAGGGAAGACAGGACAACCTGGAGACTGCAAGCTCGTGGATGGGATTTTTCGTTCTGAATTGATGGACTCAAAAGCCGTATGTACAGAAAAGCTTACATGGCTTCAATTATTTCCTCGTCATTAGGAACCTACTGCAAGGGTAAGGCTTGCAAGAAGCACACGTAAGTTTTCTATTATTTTCTTGCTATGATGTGCTACAAATGATTGGACAACGCGTCCATGTTACAGCAAATGACTCACCTGTTTCAAATTTTTTTACCCTTTGTTTAGCCCTCACAAGGTACATATCATTTCATTGCACCCTCTTCGTCATTCTCGGTCCATCCAGCTCTCGGTCTCCACATTTCCTAACGACTTCCCTGCGTGCTTTTCGTGAACGCTTGTTTCTATTTATGTAGGTGACCCAGTACAAGAAGGGAAAGGACTCCATCTTCGCCCAGGGAAAGCGACGATACGACCGAAAGCAGTCCGGTTACGGAGGTCAGACCAAGCCCGTTTTCCACAAGAAGGCTAAGACCACCAAGAAGGTCGTCCTTCGATTGGGTACGTCTTAATTTCGCTTGAGATCTCTTTTAAGTATGAAGACGTCTGATAGTTTTGCTCTTATGTTATTTTCCTCAAACAGAGTGCTCCGTCTGCAGTTCGTTCTTGCTTCCATCCGAAACTTTGTCTACAGACATTATCAATAGCCAGCTTATCTTGGATTCTTCTCGTTTTCCTTTTCACAGAGTACAAGATGCAGATGACCCTCAAGCGATGCAAGCACTTCGAGCTTGGAGGAGACAAGAAGACCAAGGGTTCGTTTTCTTCTTTCTCCAATATCCTTAGTTCTCTTGCGTTTCTGACGTGTTTTTATTTATTTATTATCGAACGTCATCGTTTCTCTATTGACGGTGATCTTTTGCGTGTGTGGTCATCTGTCATTACATTACTTTCCTCTTTTGCTCGCTTTCTCTTCTGTATTTGCGCTTTCTCAGGAGCCGCCATCTCTTTCTAAATGGTCGTTTCTATCCCCGTCGTCCCAACTCATATGCTCGAATCTGTCATGCGCGTTTGTTTCCCTTCCCAAATCAAATTGTTTTCATGTTTCGAAGATCAATTTTTGTGGATAGTTTTTGAAGGAAGTTTTATAATCGAGAAAATATCATTAAAAAAAGAAAAAGAAAAGTTACATTTTGACGGGAGATTTGAATCCATGTATCTCATGTCGATTCTTACTCCCCAGAACTTCTTAATTCATTTGGTTATCTGAGAACGACACCTTTCTTGAGATGTCTCTTATGTGCTGACCGACTGAATAGTTGGCAACATGTTTGGCGCGCGTATATATGTATGGTTCTAATGAAACGACATCTGATCAAAAAGAAAATAATAGAAGACAGCATGCTTCGCTTTTCCTCCCTCTTTTTTTTTCCTCTCTTTGTACTTATAATTCATCCCGTTTCCTCTCCTCGTACACAGGAGGGACATCAACTGTTCCATCATCGACTTTGAACTCGGGGATGACCTCCTCGTGGGAGCCTCCTATTGGCTCATCGGCTACGAGGACGGGTGGTTCTTGCGAAGATTCAACGACCATTCGATCGTTCGTTTCCTCTGACATCGCGACGGCAGCGTTAGCATCACCGACAGGCGCCTTCTCTGGAGATCGAGCAGCCTGAGGATCGGCGGCAGGTTGAGAGTCCTTGTCGGAGATTACATTTGGTTTCACAGGAACTTCGGGTACAACCGGTTTCTCAGGCTTCGTCCCCGTCGGTTTGTCTTCATCAACCTCAGGAGTTGATTCAGAGGTGAAGACCTCTTCGGCTTCTCTGGCGAGTTTAGCAGCTAGTTTCTTTGCTTCAAGTTTAGCTCGTCGAGCAGCGTCCTTCGCTTCTTCGGCAGCCCATTTCGCTTCTGCCTTTGCGCGTTCTTCCGCCCGTTTCAAGTTGACCGCATTCGGTGGGGGAGATGAGGCAGGCTTGGAAGACGATGCTGACGCGGAGGGGGATGCGGAGGATTGGGTTGATGAAGAGGAAGGAGAGGAGGGAGGAGTTGTACCAGAGAAATGAGCAGAGAGGTGATCGAACTTCATAAGGCCTGTCAAATGTGTTCAAATATCGTAATTGATGGATTTGTTTACCCGGACGATATTCATTTTCTTTTTTAGTCCTTCTGACTAGTAGTAGGAAGAAGTAGAAGAGGGGAGGAGGGAAATAGACAAACCTTCATAGAGCTTCCAATCTTCCAGGGAGCTTTCTCCTCCTTTTTTCCAAAGAAGGATCTTTGGTTTTTTGTCGTCCTCTGCACCAACAGGCAAACCGAGCGCCTTTTTGAGTTCGCCGTCGGCATCTCTAATGTACCCAAAGCTAGTTTCGGTGTGGATCTGGGAGAGTATTTTCCACATAAGAGGAATCGTCGCAGAAACCGGGTGAATGAGAAGCGCATGGGGCTTGGTACCCTCCTAAGGAATATACGTTTGAGACGGTAAAAGCATGCGCATTTGAGTACAGGTAAAGACTAAAGCAAGACGGAAAGGAAGAAAAAGAAGAACGGACAGTGTTCATGAAACCCTTGACTTCGTTGACTCCTTCAGTCGCGCCCACACCACCCTTGTTTGGGACTCTGAGCTTTTTAACTTTGTCGCTAACCAAATTACCAGCGTAGCCTCCTAACGGCCCTCTCTTTCTCTCCAAAGTAAAGTCCTTTGGTGGAGATCGATGACCTCTAGAGAAACTCTTGATGGTAGGGAATCCTTGGACTTTATATTGACCGCACAACGGCTTGTTGGCCGTTTCGTCACAGTTGACGGCGTAGAACGGGATGAGTGGGTCGAGCCCTCGAGCGGCAGCTTGGTACTCTGGAGCAAGGCTTTTACAGTGTCCACACCAGGGCGCATAGAATACCACCATGGAGGGTCTCTGGATTTGATGTAGAAGTAGAAACAAAACAGAAATAGATATTTGAACGATCAACAAGACTATCGAGGACAAACAAAGGGAAAAGGCATATGCTAACATCTGGCTTGAGAACTTTGTCTTTGAAATCCTTGACACCGATTTCGATCACTGGTTTTGGAAACGTCCCTGCTTGAACGACAGAGACCAACGTCAGTCCGAGTGCTAAGAGTAAGCTAACCAGCCTAGGCATCTTTGTTGGGTGTAGGCAAGTAAGCGTGTACGTGTGTGTATGCTACCAGGAATGTGTGCTGGCTATTATGAGATGGCCAGGTGAAGGGAAGGAGATGGGTAACAATGGATAGATGAATACTTGAATAAATAATCATATAAATAATCATATATATATATATGAATACTTAAACAATGCTGTTGATTAAGTCCTGTGAATATTGTGCCGATCCGCAGTAGCGCTGACGTCATTTTTTGTTAGGGTTACATTACGGGTAAACACAGTTAACCCCTTCAAGAATAAGCCAAGGGATAGCCACTAACATTAAGCAAAGACAGTTGATAACTGATAGATTGTTGTACAGGTTGTCCCAAGAGCACAACACAGATGCTTATAAAAGGATTCGTTGGGAATATACTCTAGGCTTAAACTCTTCCGACCACTCACTCTTCCACGGTCACCTACTCAACGTTGAACACACAAGGGAAAGGATGGACTACTCCACGTTCACTCACCTCAATCTTACTGTCCCGCACATTTTATTCTCCACCATCCTATCCTTTCTAGCATACTGCCAATTATCTCCATGGATCATTCTTGGCTTTGTTTCCTTCGCTCTTTACATTGTTCATTTGGAAGCAAAGGAAAAACACGTTCATCAAGAACAAGTCGAAGCCGCCAAAGTCCAACAGAGCCAATCCGAAACCGCTCGGTCGAACCCGCCTCCAGAGTTTGTGAACCACGCGATCAAAGCACTGTGGCCGATGGTCAACCAGGATCTACTTGTACCAGTGCTCGATTTGCTCGAAGATACGCTCCAGCTCGAATGTCCTGCCGTCGTTCACAGTGTCAGGGTCGAGAGTTTGAGTTTAGGGAAGAAGCCGATGAAGGTCAACTGGCTCAGACCGTTAGCCGACGAAGAGTGGGCAGATGGCATGGGAGGTGACAACCCGGGAGACAAGCCCATTAACAGCCAGGTCAACGGAAAAGATACTGTGCAGGGAGGTGATTATGTGGTAAGGCTCTACATCTTTCCAAACAGAATAGAATAAAGAATCACCCGGTGGTTTCTGAAAGTGCCAAGAAATGCTAACCGCTATTCATCCCTTAGAGTTTCGAGATTTCGTTCGACCTCGAGTCCATTGTCGACAAGCCAGCGGAAAAGGCCGGCATCCTGGTCTATTTTGGAGTCGGTCTCAAAGGATTTGGAGGAATTGAACTGCGTAGGTCTTTGAGTCCTCCTACGAATCTAGAGCTGGTCATCTCACCTGCCTTCCTCCTCATTCACACAGCCGTCTGGGTTGACCTCGTCCAAGTCACTGGAATTCTTCGACTGCGTCTACTCCTTGATCCATCTCCTCCTTTTGTTCGAACAGGAACTTTCTACTTCCCTACCTTGCCAATGATTGACATCGCCGCCAGTCCGTTAAAACGACATGGTCTCGGCTCTATGAACGCCCTCAGAGTTGTCCCCGGGCTCCGAAGCTATGTTCTCAGCTGGTTCGTTTTTGGTCGTCTATTTTCTCTCATATTCAAAATAGATGATTTTTGATATGAACCTATTTCATATCGTTGTTCAGTATTACACGCGTAGCCAAGGCCTTTGTCAAACCAGAATGTTTCACCCTAGACTTGGACGTGAGTACCTAACATCATTGTAGTGTATTCCAGTTCATTTTGGACCACACATAACTAAACGATTAGATTTTGTAATATAGAGAATTATCTCCGGACAAGAAGGCATGGTCCGGACGAAGAACATCGGCGTGTTTATGATCAAAATTCATAACGCGCAAAACATTCGGGCTGCCGATCCCAATGGTGCGTAACTTCATCCCCTTATTCACCTCTACCAAGCTCGTATACACATCGAGTCATCTCCACTCATTCCTCTCTATTATGGTCATCTAGGAAAGTCCGATCCATACATCGCCATCGCTTGGGGAAAACAATTAAACAAGCCCTTGTTTTCCACGAGGACTTTGCTCAAGACGTTGAATCCTGTCTGGGAAGAGACTGCGACGAGTGAGTTCTCGAAATTTCTCAGTCAAGCCTAGATCTTAGGAAAACGAAAGGTCTGATCTTAACAGTTTACACGTTGTCATAAATCAATTGTCAATCTTTCATAGTCTTAGTACCAGGCGATGCAGTGACTACCGGAGAGAAACTCGTGTTACAGCTCTATGATTCGGATAGATTCAATTCAGATGATTCGGTCAGCTCTTTAAATCATATATCTGCCTATTCGTTTCATCGTCTCGTTATAAAAGCTTGCTGTTTACATTAAACCTTTCCCTCTCCAATTGATTTGAACACATTCTCTTTATCTCTCACAGCTAGGTGTTGTCGAAGTCGATCTGGCCGAGATGGTCTCCCGAGGAGGCAAGCTTCATTCCTCTCGGGATCCTACAGCAGGCGAACACCAACTCGATCAGTACTCTTCACCTCTCCAACCGGCCCGACATAAGTCATCCCAGCGACCACAAGGGATTCTTCATTGGAGTATTCGGTTCTTTCCCTTGGCCGTCTTCACAGATCCTGAGTCCGCCCATGGACCTTCTCAGTCCGATTCTTCACAAACTGCAGACGATCGAAACCTATCGGCAAGTCAGTTAGCTGCCGAGATAAATGAGGGGGATAAGCGTATGCTCCAGACAACAAGAGATGAAGGAAGACAGACGATGCCGATGGCCTGGCCATTAATACATCTGGGAGAAATCCTTAAAAACAAGGGATGGGCAAACAGAGCGTTGGATGTTCTCAAACCTGAGCCCTTTGAATGGGAAAGAGAGCGTTTGGCCAGGAGGAAGGACGCGGTTAGATGGTTAGCGGGTACGAAAAACAGGGAGGTTCAGGAGAACCATCTTGCCCTCAGTAAAGATCTCCGAAGTGAGTTTGATCATACCCTTCCTTTCCTAGTAGGGTTACGAACCAGAATACATGAAGACATAGGTATCTTACAATCATGGGTAACTTTGTCATGTCTGATAGGTGGTATACTAAGATGGAACATCATCCAGCTCTCAGGTATGTATCTATTCTCACCTCCGTGTATGTATCGAAAATTTTCTAACTTTTGAGCACAAATGTTTTCATCCGATGACAGACCTCGCTGTCCGACCTTCGTCTGGAGAATTCAGCAAGAGTGCTCGATCGTCAGCTGGAGGAAAACCCGCGCTGGCAGAAAAACAAGAAACGGAGGCTGATCAAGACGATTCGCTTTCGTCCTATGTCGAAGTTTGTCCAATTCTTGATTGCGTCCTGACATCCTTCGCCATCAACTCACCGATTTGGTATTTGCTTTTCGGACATCAGGTACTAGTCAACGATCGAGTAGTTTTCAGAACAAGAACAAAACGACATAACAATGCACCTTATGTGAACGCGGCTTCTGAGAGGTTCATAAGGGATTGGACAATGGAACGAATCAAGTTGGTTGTCAGAGATGAAAGAGAGAGAGAACACGACCCTATCCTTGGTGAGAGAGGTTTCTCTTTGGATTGTTTAAAATGATATTTATTTATTGATCGAGTGGGCTTATCTCGAAATTCTTGTTTGGTTTCCTTTAGGAGTAATTGATTTTCCAAATCTGGGTGAGGTATTCGGAGATGAATCTGAAGCCACCAGGTATGCGATATTCTTCTATGTTGATGGTTCAAGATTTATACTCACACATCCCGTTCCTGCTTGGGTTTGACAGGTGGTATCCTCTGGTATGTACTTTGCTCTCTTTATGCTTTGAATGCAAGATGTATAGGGGTCGATATGCTGATAGAATTAACACTTTTCCGTTCCTGTCTAGGCTGGGGGTATCGGATGGGGCATCTTGTAAGTGTCAGACATATCCAGTCTACTCAAAACGATTAATTTACCTGATTCCGTTCATCCTGTTTTTCTTCCCGATAGACGTCTTTCCCTATTATGGAAATCCATCGATATCAGCCTTCCTAAGGGGATCAGTGGGTTCGATATCGTCTCTGCCGAGATACATTCCGTCAAAGCGATCGACCTGTCCAATATCCCTTCAGAACATATCGCTTCATCCTCAGTAACAATCGAGACTGAATCAGATTCTAAAACAATCTCTATCGACTCCAGCGCTTCTTCAGCAGCTTCCGAATCATCGAGATCGAACGAGGCCAGGCAGAGGTCGAGTAGTATAAATTCTGTGCAATCCTCGGGAACGTTCACCTGGGAAGTCCAACAACCGCCACTTCTGTTGGCGATCTGCTATAGACTTTCGACCTCCATGATCATCCGGTTCTCAAACAGGCAGGGGTCAATTAAACGAAAAACAACTACTTGGGTAAGTTTAGATCCCTTTTTAATTTTCTTGTCCGTTGATCCGTCTTGGAGATTTTATATAATCCTAAATTGGTTATCGGCTAAACATACCTACCAAATAATCTGCTAGGGTATCGGTGTATTGAGACTCATAGACGTACCAGATGGCGTCCTCATGAACGTTGCCATCCCGATATTCGCAACATCTGATCCGGCAGAAGCTATTCTCTGGGCATTCAGTAAAGATGCAAGAAGCCAGTCGAACAGAGCGAAGGAGATCGGAGTGGTCTTGTTAGGTATTTTGTTGAAACCCGGGTTAGGAAAGGTAAAGTCCTCTTGGAAGACATCGATCACATTATTTCAAGATACTGATTCTATCAATTTAACTGGTATTCGTTCTGATAAGGCGCATCAACATCTATTGAAGAAAGATCAAGCGCTTAAACTCGCAAACGAAGGTAAGTCAAACCGTTTTCTCATATATCCTAATCTAATTCATGTCTATTCAAAGCTGATGATAAAACCTCTATAGCCAAACAAGCGACAGCCTCACTCGGTATAAGACAGCATCTTGTCCGATCGGCATCTGATATGTCAAGCCATCAGTTGATGGAGATCGAGCCTCTTACGCGTCTAGACAGTCGCACCAGCCAATTGAGTCAATCCGGTTCCATCCAACCTATCAAAGCACGCGAGATGGTGGGGGTAGAGACAACGATAAACAACGGAGTTCAAAGAGATCGCAAGACCTTTCATGTCTCAGATTGGTCTTCATCAGGTGCAAGCGTAGGCAGAGACGAAGAGAGTGGAGATCGAGATGCGCTAGGTGCTGTAGATATGCAAAGCAGGATCGAAGGTCAAGTTGGAGAGGAGGAGGATGAAGAAGAGACGAAAGAAGAGGGAGACGATTTTTATGATGGGAATAGCTCGTATGTCCTACCTTTCTTCTCCTTATCTTTAATCTCTTTCTTTCGAACGCGGGTTCCTAACTTTGAATCTTTGTTCTCTTGCCTCGGCTTGGGACCGACTGAAAATCTCTACTTCCAGTCAAGGCTCAAACAAAAGAATAACAGTATGTTTCTTTGAGACTCTTCCCTCGCCGTCATCATCATCCTGGGATTCTTAATAACCTTTCTCACCATGACTTTTACCAATGTCATGAACACAGCACGAAGGCAAATATCAATATAAAGCTGTGAGAACAGCTCGATGGGCAAAGGATAAAGTGTCGAGTAAAGTAGCGCAGGTCTCTCTGAAGCACAGACGGTTAGTCTTCTGCCTTTCTTTCCTTTCTTACTCAAGAAATTCGAAAAAAGACCAGAAGGCTGATATCGGGGTCTGATCGCGAGTTGTAGACAAACAGATGGGAGTCGGTCCTTAGAAATGGAAGGGATCTCAAGTCTCTAATTCGAGGAGTGTGTTTCGTCTCTTGCTTTTATTTTCAAGCATTGCATTCCTCCCCTTTCTTTCCAAAAGACTGAAAGGATTTGAGTAGTAAGAAAATACCAAGAGATTGATTGAAGGGTAAAGCTAAACCAAAAGATGCATACAAAGCGGAAAAGAGAAACAACAGGTGACCAATGCAAAGAGAAAGTGTCCTTGTGTAAGACAAAAAAAAGGAGAGAAAGAAGAAAGAAGATGATAGAGAGGTATGCTTGAAATGAGTGGGTAACCATTCCTTGAACAAACGAGCGTTCGTACTATTTGAGTGTTTATCTAGCCGGATAGCGAATTGTTTCGAACTGTTTCTTGGTTGGTTGAGATATAGAGCAATTTGAGAAGAGGGTTTACAAGCAACAATAAAATCAAGGGAAGGTATGTAGGGTTTGAAGAAAAGTCCGTAGTGATGCATCGCGCAAAAAAGAGAACGAGACGAAAGTGAATGGAAGGGAACGTAGAGAATATTAAAAGAAGTGGACAATGCAATTTGGTATCTGAAATGAGATGTAAGAAAAAGACAAAGCCTTTTGTTCAAAGACAGATTGTCATGTGGAAAATTAAAGAATATCATATGCAAGGACGAGAGCGAAGAATAGAGAGAAATGAAGATTCGGAAAAGAAATGATAACCATGAAAACTTAAACAAAATCAAGTGGGAGGACCTCTCCAAGATGTGGGCGGGCTTTGAACAGCTGGCGAACCACTCCTCTGGATAGTTCTACCTGGCGACCTACTTCGCATTTCCTCCTTCGCGAACGGAGCCATCGGAGGCTCCATCGAGAGTGAATGACCACTGCTTGTTCGGTGCTTAGATGATCGCTGCTGCTGATGAGATGAATCATGCAAAGGAGGTCGAGGTTGTCTTGACTCGCCCGAGATGCTAGATCGATCAGGTGGCTGATCGTACTGAGAATTTGAAGAAGTTTGTCGTTGACCCGGTCTGGGTCGATTTGCAGGCGCAAAAGAAGATGAAGAAAGTGAAGAAGATGGAGGAGCGTAAGGTTGAGAGGGAATCTGATCTACCAATCGAGGAACACCGGAGCCAGATGGTCGGCGTGATCGAGGCTGGGCCGAAGGAACCGATAGGTTCATGTCGTAAGATGATGTCCTCTTGGCCGGACCTTCCTGTACAAGAGTTGGGTTTCGACTTCGCCTAGGAGAATCTCCATATTCAGATCTAGACCCAGACCAATGTCCTCCACCCATCCCAGCAGACATTCCCGGACCCCCTCCCGTCACAGACGCACTCCCCCATCGGTGAGAATCATCTCCACCATAAGCAGACGAAGCATAGCCTCCACCGTAGGCGCCATTACCGAAAGAGGTTCCCATACCCATCGGTCGCATTGAGTTTCCGTGTATGGAGGACGTAGGCCCTCCCATCTCGGAAGCAGCACCTCCCATGTGCATACTCATCGTCTCCCACTGATCGGCCGCAAGTTGACTGGCCTGTGCAGCCATCATGCTTTGAAACTGCTGCTTGGCCATCATCTGTGAAAGCATAAACGAGTCAGAAAGAAGGCAGTAAGCGAATCGATGAGAATTCAGAGAACTAACCATTGCCTGATACTGCATATTAGGGTCTCCCTGCTGCCCCGGCATCTGAGCCATCGCCATTTGCATAGCCATCTGAGCCTGTTGAGCCTGTTGAGCCTGCATAGCCATTTGCATCTGGAATGCCATCATCGGGTCCCCGTTCATCATAGGCATATGTGGGTAAAACCCTTGAGGGGGATACATCGGAAAGGAAGGTTGATGCATCATGTTGTTCCCCCAAGCAGAATGGTCAGTGGGACCGTAACCATCGCCATCGCCTCTTTGCTCGATTGGTTGAGTACCGTTAACAATCTGTCCGAGCTAGGTTATCAGAAGCACATAGTGAAGATGAGACAGAACAGATAGAGTTAGAACCATTTTCAAACTCGATGCAAGAAGAAACTGAATAAAGCATACCTTGATAGCGTTCCTTGCTTCATTCCGTCTTCTCTCATTCCTCCTCTTTTGAACCTCATTCTCATCTAAACATTCGTCCTCGACCAAGCCAGACTTTCCTGAAATCGATTCTCGGACACTTCCGACCTCTTTAGTATGTCGGCTTTTTTGTATGTCGTCCAATGAAACCTCTTTTGGAGTCATCGGCATCTGACCGGAGCTTGAATCTCCGGTTGTCAGCCCAGATGCGCATGAGGATGAAGGGGAAGAGGTCATCTGATGAGAAGAATTACGAAATGCCGGTCGGGGTGGGTTTCTCAGAACGGTCGACCCCTGAGAGGAATACTCCGTATTATTGGGCGATCTGGGAGCAAACATGCTGGCTGAAGAGGAAGCGGACAAGGATGATGAAAGCGGCTGGGTCTGATTGGAAACCGGAAGATTGTTTTGAGATCCCTGATAACGCGCAGTTTTTGGGTTATCGTTGGTGGAGTACAATGTTGAAGCAGACGATTTCCGAAGGATCGATTTCGGTTTAGCAGTAGTACTGGTCGCTATCTTTCCAGACAAGTTCAACGCCGACGAAGCCGAGGACTGGGACAAGTGGGAAGATAATGAATCATTTGAGTTAGACGTTGAAGTTGACGTTGGTTTTGGTTTCGATTCGTTTTTAGTAGAGATGGCGGTCTCGGTCGATTGAGCAGGTTTTTCAGGTTGGGGCATGGAAGCAACCCCGTTCACCGACAACTTGCTGGCGGAAGAGGGGGACGTTGCAATCGGCTTAGTAGGGAGTGAACGGGAGACTATTCTCAGTGGGGTATCGTCATCCGAATCGCTCTCCACCTTCTTCGCTCCATCAACCTTTTTGGATCCTGGTATAACTTTATGAGCCAACTCTGTCTTCCCGCCGTTGCTAGCCACAGCCCCAGGTTTCGTGATCAGGAAGCTTTTTCTAGAATATCGTTCCGCCACAATGTTGTCGTCGTGCCCGTACCCATCACTATCCTCATCCGCCTCCATTGTCGATAGCCTGCTCGCCGCTGTTATCAACACAGACTCGCTCCCTCTACGAGCAGGAACAGGTCTAAATGAAGGAGGTCGCAGGGTATTTCTCGCATCAGCTGACCTGTCGATATCTCCTCCTGAAGCCCTTCGAGTGGCAAGTGAACGTTCTCTATCCAACTGGGGCTTCGTCATGTTATCCGGAAGAGACACCAATGGCTTAGGAGTAGATCGACCAGAGACGTTCGAACGGGATGCAAGCGTGGATGTCGCAGGGGATTTATCTCGGGGAGGCAATGTTGCAGATAAACTAGTTGTCGAGCTTGAGTTTACATTGCGTCCTGGTGAGACAGGAATAGGTGACGGTTTTCGAGCGGTTGAACGTCGATAACCATCCAATGACTCGTCCTCTTCGTTTGGACTGTCGCTTTCCGAGTTTTCAGTGGAAGTAGGCGAGGTACGTATGTTCGTATTGGAGAGAGAAGCAGTCGATTTGGATGCGTTATAAGGCCCCTGAAATTTGGACAACACTTTGGGTGAGTTCCCAACGGGCATGCTTTCGATGGGCGAGGGCGGTTGAAAGGAACTCGATTGTCTAGGTGGTGTGTTCGTCAGAGGTCGACTTAGAGGGGACGATGATCGACACTCCTTTTGCGAATTCAACGAAGGTGTCTTGAAAAACTCGGATGTTGATCGTTCTGTTCGAGAGACACCTGAAACTGACGACTCGGACTTTGGAGGGGGAAGAGTCCGGTAAGGAGAGACTGACCTGAACGGTCTGAAGAACGACGTTCCAGGAGAATGATTTTCGGAAGGAGATTGCGTCCAATCATCTGCGAACTTTGGAAGAGGGGCCGTAGCCGAAGGAACTGAGAGTGCTAAGGATGGTGGATATCGTGTTTCTGTCGACATCGAAGAAGCGGATACAGAGGCAGGGGCAGAAGTAGAGATAGGGGTGAGTGGGCTGTCAGATTCGTCGACTGTGAACGTGCTTTGCCTTCGTTCCCGAGAGGCAACGATGAATCCATCCTTCCGCGTACCGTTGGCCCTTGGGGTCGGAACGTTGATTTCTGAAAAATCTGCGACGGACTTTCTGGCCAACCCCAATGGCCGGTCATCATCGTCTTCGCTATCATTCTTAGTTTTCAGTCCAGTATTCGGCGACCCGTTTCTCCAGTTGTCCGACTCTTCAACCTTCTCGCTTAGTCCAAGAGTGCCTCTCGCCCGATCCTCTAGTCCCATTGAACTTCTTCTTCGTCTAAAGACACCCACAGAAACCTTTCGTTCGCCAACTACCTCCATCGGTTCCTCTTTCTCTCCTTCCTCATCGTCCGGCATAAAAACAGAGTTGTAACTACTCTTCCTAACCCTAGTCCCCTCGTTTGATCTGACTCTTAACTGGCTTCCGGGCTGTTCTACCTTGAATCCCGGATAGACAGCAGACGTGGGCGGAAGAGAAGTCGTCGAGCTTGCCAACCCTGCTGATACAGGTGGCGTCGGTATACTTGTACTTGGAAAGTACGATGACGTCAAGTGGTTGGTCACATCATCCGGTGTAGTGATCCTTCTGGCAGAGATAACCTTGAAAGACTCTGCAGGACTAGGCGGTCGTCCGTCCTCAGAAGCTGTTGGTGCAGACGACTTGGAGGAATGTCCCAGTTTCAGAGGGTAACCAAAGAATGACGTTGACGGCCGCGGTGAAACTGGCTGAGCTGGCGATGGTCGAGGGATAGCGGCCGTGGTCCAAGGAGGTGCGATTTTTGAAGTGCTACTCATTTGAGATGGGCTTGGAACGGTCTGAGCAGTGAGATCCTCGAACCGAGTCGAAAGAGGGTCTGGGTGTCGGTTTTCGGACCCCTCTTTACCAAAGTTTCCCTCGCCAAACATTCCAAAGAAACGACGACGTCCATTCGGTTTGTTGCCTTGTGGCACTGATGTCGTAGACGTTGAAGGTCCTGAAACAGAAGTATCTTCATCCTCTGGACAGGACGAGGTCGGCACATGCAATCGAAGTATAGGAGTCGACGTCCGTTGAGTCAACGTTGGCTGACTCTGGGAGATCGGTCGAGTCGGAAGTGGAAAAGAAGGGGTCGATCGGAGACGAGGATGACTTTGTGACGGGCTAAGTGATGGTGATGCAGTGGTGGGGGAGTCGGATGGGGTCCGAGGAGAAGAAGTGGAAATTAATGCGCTCGCCGGCGAAGAACTGTTCCTAAACGTATGTATGCTATTGATTAAACTTGAGTCTTTTCAATGATAGATAGAAATCACGAAACGCATGGACTCACTCGTGTCTCGACCTCGACGTTACATCGAACGACCTCCTCTTGTCCACTTGACCGTCCGTTCCTCGTCCAGGTTCGACTACAGCATGTTCGGTCTGGGTTGTATTCATCTGTAGTCCCAATGAGGTTGAATCTTCGTTTGATAGTGAACCTTCCCCAAAAAACAGACTCTGACTGTCATCCACGTAGAGCGAGCTTCTTGATAGTCTGAACGGGGCCAACTTTGGAGGCGAAAGTGAAAGATCAGGTAGAACGAACGTCGAACGAACAGGTGATGATTGAGTGTATACAGATTCTTTTTCACGAAGATCGCTGCTCGATCCATTCAAGTATTCGTTCACTGATGAAGATGAATGTGAAGAAGGTTGGGCGTATGATGCCAGTCGAGAAACCTCGGTAGGACCGTCCGATGAGGTCAACTGCGAGAGGCCTAGGGGTGAGGGCAGAGGGGAGAAGGACGATGACGGACTGCCCGAGAAGGAGGATTGAGTGGAGATTGCCGATGACGGTGGCGGCAAAGGGTGAAGGTAGACCGCTGATGAAGTGGGTACATGCGTGCCGTTACCAGTGTTTATGTGGAGATGATCAGTGTTTGTGTAGGAGCTCACGTCCTTGTTTGGTGAGGAAGCAGGTTGGTTACGCCTTTTGGAAAACAGACCCATCTTTACGATGCCAGGAACAAAGGAACACAATCAAAGATCTAGCTGTGTTTCAGGGGAAGGATGAGTGAAAAGAAAAAGGAGGGAGGGAGGAAGGAAGGAAGGAAGGAAAGCAAGGGACCAGAAGAAAAGGACGAGAAGGATGATTAGTATGAAGGAAGCATTTGTGACTGAATTGCTGTCTGACCATAAGAAAAACGGGAAACATGCCTCGAGTTGTTCGGAATTATGATGGTGACCACGAAGGATGATGAATAATCCCAGATAGTCGAAGCAAGGCCAATGGTACGTATATTCTAAGTTGTCCCTGTTTGAACCACCAGACACAGACAAACAAGTGCACACACACCCATCCCAACATACCCATACAAACCAGCACACACATACATGAACAAGTACAGAGAGAAAAGAAGAGAGAAAAGGAGAAGTCAGTGTCCAGACCCTACATACACACACACACAGAGGCAAACTCGATGAATTTGGCCGGCCGCCGAGTCGATCAGCCGAGCCACAAAAACACTTAGTTGATGGATTAACTTCACCTCCACTCTCCTATCAAATCTCTTTCCTGAGCACGTCCTTGTGAGTCAGACCCAGAAGCGAACATGTATGATGCGACGTCTCTATGAAAGCTTCGAGATCCATTCCTGCAACCGGCATAGAACATCTACCAGAATATGGACGCCTCTCTCGTGCCACATAGGAGCAAGCCGAAGGCATCGTCGACAAGACAGTAAAGATAGATGCTTACCAGGTTCTTATGTAGATCTATCCAGATTAATGTGACACGAATAGCAGGCTACCGTTTCTATGAGGAAAAAAAAAGAAAGAGGAGAAAAAAAAAGAAAAAAAGAGCAAAGACAGAAAAAGAGAAGAGAAGAGATTGTTCGATTGAAGAGATGGACCGAGTAAGACACTGAAAATGAAAAGAAAAAAGAAACTGTTGGCAAAAAAATAAGCGGGGAATCAGTTCCGGAACCTGTTCGCCGCAAAGTTCCTAGTGTCACCTCTCCTTGTTTCACACATATTACATCAGCCTATCGACTGTTTGCATCAATTATTCTCGCCATCTTTCATAAAATAAATTGTCGAGGAAGAAAATAAACAGATGTAAGAGTGAGAAGGAAAGAAGCACAATCTCCCGAAACTGAGGAAAGAAAAAGAAAGAAAGGATACGATTGGGAGAAACACGAACAACGCGTCATGTAGGAAGCAAAGAAATGGTAAAACGGTCTGGGCACAAGATGAGTTTTTTTGACAGAAAGAAACATAAACACAAGAAAGTTATGGGGAAAGGGGTAAGAAAAAAGAAAGATCGAATCATGGCCAAGCAACTCCTATCAATTAGAGCTCTCGTCCCTTGCCCTTCCTCAGCTTGAGTTCCTCCTCTCGTCGTTCCACTCCGGAAGCAGTAACTTCTACACCGACGATTGGAGGCTCAACTTCAGTGGCAGGCACAACAGCGACCTTCTTTGTACCAGATACTGGCTGGATCGTCTGGGGAGCGCCTCCAAACAGGGACGAGAACAGGGTCGCAATGGTTGCAAGGACGGTGAGGGCAGAAAGGACAACGGTAGCCAAGAACTCGGGGTAGGTCTTGATGGCGCTCCTCCAATCTTTAACGGCTTCCTCAAAGAACTCGGGCCAAGTGTCTCGAACAAAGTCAATTCTGTCCTGGACAACGCCGGTGATCTTGTTAAATCCGGTTCGGGCGACAGGCTTGTCTTCGATGTCGTCGTCCAATTCAGCAGTCTCTGCGGCAGTCTCGAGAGGGTACTTGATGTGGAAAGTCTCATCGGCGAAAGCTTTAGCATCAGCCACAGAGTGTCCAATGTAGATGTTATCAAAGAGCATGTCCTCCGTCATCGTCCAGACCTCGAAACCGACACCACCAATGGTCTCCAATCCCTTGGCAGGCTCGTTATCCTCAAAGAAGGACGGGTTTGCAATCTTCCTAGGTGCCCAGATACCCTTGTAAGCCGGGTTCGCGATCAATGGAGCAGACCAGATTCCCTTGTAGGCCGGGTTGGGAATTTGAGGCGCAGTCCACGGACCACATCCAGGGGCATCCTCACAAGCAGGGTTAGCCACAAGAGGTGCGATCCAGTCCCCTAGCATGATTCAAGCGACAGAAGGTCAGTCAGTAACATCACCAAGAAATACGGTTTCAAGTGTCAAACAATATAGTAACACACCATCTTCCTCCTCGTCCCACTCCTCTGGAATCACGGCCTCAGGGTCCGGAACGACATCGGGCTCGTCGACCAACCATCCTTCCGGCATGGTCGCCTCCTCATCGGTGATTAATGCCGGGGCACTCTCGTCCCAGTCGTCGGGCTTAGTGGCATCAGGATCAGTGATCATGGCCTCATCGATCCAATCCTCGGGCTTCACGTCCTCAGGATCGTCAATCTCTCGAGGGGGGTTTACAGCAGGCTCAAAGTCCTCCAAAAGGGATCCAGTGGTGAGAGTCTCATCGTTGATCTTGATCTCGAAAGTGTTGTCAGGGCTGTTTCAGGAGAAAGAAGGAAGAGTTAATGAACGATGATTCCAACTCAGATTCACAGTTTTCTCGAACACTCACTTGACGATCAAGGTGTAAAGAGCCGTAGTCTTTGTGATCTTGGGAGGAGGGGTGGCCTTGAGGTGCTTCTCTTCGAACTCGCCCGTAATCGGGTTCTTATGCTTAAAGATGAAGTGGACCTTGTTGGTGGCACCACACTTGTCAGGCCCGAACCTGATAGAATAGGAAGGAGAAAGTAATTAGAAAACCGAAAAAAAAAACAAGCCAGTAAGAACTACAATCAAGGGACATACATAATAGAGAACGGAGTCTGTTGATGGATATAGAAACAATGATTTCGTTGGTTAGTCCTCATCTCCATCTTCTCCATAAGCAATGAAAGTAGGACTTGCCTTGTCAGAGAATTCTGCGCCTTCCTGTTCTCCTCCTAATGCGAGAAGTTTGACGTAAGCACCTCCACACTCCAATCCCTTCTGCAACTTGGTCTCGTACTGAACAACCAAAGGCTTTCCCTCCTCAACCTTGATTCCACCTTTGATCGGGGCCGAGATCGCATGGTGAGCGGCCTTGGACTTGACGACCAGACCATCATCTCCAGTGATTCCTGGATACACCGAGGGGGGCTCAACTGACCAGGTTCCAACGTAAGAGAACGTTTCACCGGAGCCTACAGGAGACTTTTTTGTGGCGTGGGACGGGGACCATCGGGACTGCCAGCTACAAAATAGGAAAGAACACAGGTTGCCGAGGTCAAACTGAGGGTCACATGGTCGACATAAAACCGTATCTGATTGAATGCTTACTCAGGAGTGAACTGCTCGATAAAAGGGGCCTTGATTGTAGAGGCCTAGAAAGACGGGACAAAAAAGTTCGTAAGATCTCAGGCAATTCATCTCGACTCGTTTCGCTATACGATCTTTATGTTGAATAACGAAGTTAACACATACCTGGAACTCAGGAGATTCAGCAGTCACCTGAGTTGAAAGAGTGGCTACACCAGACAAGATAGCGAGCGTAGAAACAGTCTTCATGATTCCTTATTGCAAACGTGATAGAAAAAAAGTGAAAGCAGGACAAGTCGAGAGAGGTCGAGGTGATGGAAAGCAAGGTATCACTTTTTTATTCTAGAAAACGAGATGAACATCAACAGATGCCAGCTCACATCTTGCTGCGTGGCGTTGTAAAAACGTGATATAGGCTGTGCATGACCAATCAGTAACCACCAGGTTACTGGCTCACGTGTAACGCCAACTTCTAGTAAAGAGTTGAGAAAAAGAGGAATGGATGTTCAAACCCGAGAGTACACCTACTTGATTCTGTTTTCTTTGGGTTCATCCATCTTTTCAAAGGGTTCCTTTCTTTCTTTATAAACATATCACGGAAGATGTCTCGCTATCCTGCGCTCATGGCGTCTTGCGGCCGTCGATTCTCCCAACTGGCCATCATTCACGTTAGACCGCAGGCGTCTCTTTCTTCTCCTACTTCCGTCTCTTTCCGATCGATCTCCTCTGGGCCTTCTCGTCAAGCTCTTTGGGGTCTTGATTATCTGCTTGGCCGAAACTCCAAGCCAGAGTCAAAGGGAGAGGCCAAACAAGAGACTAAAGAATCTTTACCCAAAAACCAAGACGGAGAGCCTTCTTCTTCGTCTGTCGATGCTACTTCTCCAGTAGATTCTCCTACTGCTACGCCTTTCAATATCAACATTACTCCTGCTCCTGATCCCCCAAGCCCATCATCCCCATCCTCAACGGATTCTTCCACTTCTTTCTCCTCTAGTTCGACAGCTGGCGATCTTTTGTTTGATAGCTCTGTGTCTTCCCCAGCTTTGTCCATCCCGACTCCTCCTCCTCCCCCCCCGCCGGCAGACCCGTTCACTCGTTGGTCCGCTATGTCTGCTGTCACCGCTGCTGAGAGACAAACTCTGAGCGTCAAGCCTGCCACGCCTTACACCGGAAGAACGGTTCTATTCGAACCTGGAACTGCTACGAAACATATGAACAAGCTCAATGGTATCGTCGCGAGGAATGCAATCAGGACCGATATCAAGAAGTATGAGTGGTTCGAGCCAAATCCTGTGAAGAGGGCAAGGACTAGAAGGGCGAACTGGATGAAGCATTTCGCTGTTGCTGTTAGTGTCCCTTTTCCTTTTCTTTACATCTTTTCTTTTTATGAGTTCTGAAGGCATTTTCGTTTGGCCAACTGACACTTTTTTCTTCTCGTTCTCTGCTTCGCTGTATCTGATTCGTTCAGATGCGACAAAACGTTCAAACCGTTTTCCACCTTCGACTTCGAAAACAATCTCCTGTCAAGTAAAAATTCGAGCAGGTTTACTGGCGAAATTAGATATTTAGTTGATGGATGAATTTGAATCAGCAAGCGGATATTCTATAGGGGGTTGCTTTGCCAACTGGTTGGCACCATGATGTGTTTCTCATCTCAAGAAAGAAAACCCGATGACAAGGACCTCGTCTGATGTTCGCTGACTATACTGAGAGACTGGCCTACAGTGAGCCATCATGCGCTCTTGATCAGAGCACACTGAATTGATCTAGAGCTGCGACAGTTCCGACAAAATGATGGCGAATGGGAAAAAGTTCATGAGATCTAGCTTGAGATACCATCGAGATCAAACGATCATCAGAAGCTAACAGAAAAATAAGAAGAAAAAAGAAAAAGAAAAAGGATTAACGTCCAAAGATTAGTATGAATAAGAACGAGATATACAGTATTGAAAATAAGTGCCAACAACGAGAAAGGTGAAGGAACGTATGCCAGATTATCAATTAGCCTCTTTAGAAGCTTGTGATATTCTACACATAGGTGAAATATGTAGGAGAAAGAAAGAACAGAAACTTATCAAGGAAATAGTGATAGGTCAAGAGTCTACACAACTGGACGATGAAGAGAAGGCGAGCGCACCGCGGTAAGATTCCGCTCCGACATGTATCTATCGGGGCGTTAGTCTCGCACGAGATCCAATTGAACACCATGCAAACACATACAACATGAAGCAGATGGCAAAAAGCCTCGCAAGTAGACTACAGATGTTATCGTATGGTTTTATCAAGATGTCAATGAGAATGATGAGCGAAACTAGCAAAGGTTAGGGATGTGGAGGTTCAAGAGAATGGTTAGTTCATTCACCTGATGTTTATTGGGCTGGTTTAATTGGGCAATTCTGGCACGGAACGAACCGTTTGATCAAATACCCTGTTAGATTTCCTTTCTTTCAGTTCCGTCTATCTATCACCATACCACCTTGATACCTTTTCCTTTTTTCCCATTCTATAACGGCCATTCGCACACTGTATATCAGCCCTTTGCTTAGGTTTCCATAATTCATACATAGTCGTTTGGCCTCAAGTACAATCATTATTCAGCTATGAGCTCGCCAAGGTTTCTCGTCTGTCGACGAACAATCGCTCGAGCATCCTTACCAATAAACTTCACCCTTTCACCATCCACTAACCCATCAGCTCTCTCTCGATCATACCTCTCTTCCAGATCTCACTCTTTTCGGCTGAAGCCACCGCCGGCGGCACCTTTTCGTTCATTCGCTACCACGAGCCTCCGTCATTCTTTTCCTTCATCCTCGCCGTCCGCATTGTCTACAGCATCCTCGTCTACAGCATCGACAACGACAACGACGTTGCCCTCAAAGTGGTCAATCGAGGTTGTGCCACCTAGTGAAGAAGCTATCAAACAGATCGAGGAAGAAAATGGAGTAGAGACCGAACTTGTTCCGTGGGAGGAGGCACGGATTGAGGTTTCAGAAGCGGCTTGGGACGTACGTTCTTCCCCATCAAAGAATTCTCCTTATATTTGGCCAAAAATTGTGTTGAGATTGAGAAACGCTGACTGATCTGGGTTTGTGTTTTGCTTTTCTTGCTCTTTGTTTCGGTCTTCTTCCCCTCATTTACACTTGGTGAAATGGTTTTACAATCGAGTAGAGGCTGACAGCAATTGCTCGAAGGGAGAAGGATCCGACACTTTACTTCAGAGTCGCGGTGGATAGTGGAGGCTGTCACGGATACCAGTACAAAATGGATCTGACAAATGATAAAGAGCCTGATGACTAGTATGTGGTTTTCATCCCTCTGGTGTGTGCCGGCCGTCATGTTTATCTGCTGCTTGCTGACACTTGCCTCTATCGATGATACATAGCGTCTTTAACCCGTATCCATCCGAGTCGTCTTCTTCTCTCTCTCCAGAGTCAACAGCAGATCGGCCGCTCAGTATTTTGATCGATCCGCCGTCACTTCAGCTTCTCAAGGGATCCAAAGTAGACTACACTACTGAGCTTATCGGATCGGCATTCAGAATCAAGGATAATCCTCAAGCGAAAGGCAGTGGTTGTGGTTGTGGGGTTAGTTGGGAAGCTGTATAATCAGATAGGATGTCTCCTGAATTAATAGTTGAAGAACACCTATCGAGTCAGAAATCTACTCTTTATGCCCTGTTCTTTTAAAGTCTCCTGTGAGAGACGTATGTGAAATGTTATGTATTCTCGTTACGTGTATGAATATCATACACGCATCCAGTCACTTGCATCTAAACAAGAAGCATCCCTTTATGTTTATCTCACAGATTCAGGAGGCTCTAATAAAAAGAAAAATCCCTAAAACAACTCGGTTATATATATATATCAAGCTAACCATTCATCGGCCAATCTGTTGGAACCAAGTGATGAGTAAGGCCGACTTGAGGATGTTATAACTTACTAAGCACAAGCCAACTTCTCATCATCCCCGCGGTTTGGATTTCATTAGTGGGACAGTTCTATAAATGACTAATTAGCTGCTTACTGGACTTTCACTTTCATCATCTTTTGTTTACTCTGTTCACCCATCTTGTCTGTTTCCTTTTGAACTAACGGTAAAGAGGAAAGAAAATAAGGAGGAGAAGAGTAAGAAGAACAAAAAAAACTTTCCTGTCGATACGATTGGCATACACCTGTACCGGATCCGACAAGATTCGTACATCGAATATACAGATCAGATGAGCGATCCTTCTTTTCAGTCGTGGATCGATCCATTGTTCAATCTCCATCCGTTCATCCCGTCCTATGCCAATATATCCTCCTTTTTCCTTGCTGCTTCAATTGAACCCTCGAATGTTCCTCATCTGATTTCCCGGTCTCATCCACATGAAAAGATTGATGGGTTTTGCCCTTCTACAGAAGGATGGGGTCCATTCTCATCCTTCCGACAGGCTGATCTCACGCCCTGTGCCGAGGAAGCTCTCAAAGCCGGATTGTGTGCCATCGCGGGGTTGACCGCCGTTGGCCTTACTCTTCGATTATTAAGGACACCAAATGAGAAAGAGAGAGTCGGCAGAAGCCGAAGAGTCCTTCACGCAAAGATCGTATGTACAAAATCCCACTCGAAGCAAATGTTTTCGAAGAAAGGCTTGCCCTCGCCTCAGTGGTCGTCTGACAATCAAGGCTGATTTTTAATCTCATCATGGCACATTCTTGATGATGTATAGGTTCTCTTATCGATCACGGTCGTCTTAGCTCTTCTTCAGTTGATAGGAACCGTCTTCGTCTCGACTGTTCCCTTTCTATCGATCTTTACCTTGTCCTCGGTCACCCTGTTTCTGTTTTCTCTCGCCTCCATCCCGTTGACACACGTGAATCACCTTCGAACGCGCCAATCATCCACACTTCTCCTCGTGTTTTGGCCGGTTTTTCTGGCCGTTTCTGCTCTGACGATCCGAACTTGGTATCTTCAAGGACGTCTCTTTCAATCCAGTACTGCCCTGGTATGGGCCCCATACCTCGGATTTAACATTGTCGGCCTTTTGGCGTTCACTTTGGAATGCCTTTGCCCGGAGAAGAGCGGCGGGGTCAAATTGCCAGAAGGCGAGGAAGGTCAAGATGAAGGAGAGAGTGATTGGAAAGAGAATCCAAAATTGACGGCAAACTTCTTTGAGGTCTTGACGTTCAGTTGGCTAACTCCTCTGATGAAATTGGGTAGTCAACGATTCATTGACGAAGATGATATATTTGATTGTGGGTGACCTTTCGATAATTTTCTCTTTGAGATCGTTTGACGCTGAGCGGTTGACCGCTTTATCTTTCCTTCTTATTCTGGCTACTGCAAATAACTATACATCTGTGATAGTGGATCCGAACGATAAGGCCGATGTTCTTGGCGAGAAATTGTATAAAAATTGGGAAGCCGCTCGAACCAAGCATCACGCTCGACATCCTGCTACTCAGGTCGAAGGTCAAAAGCCAAAACATCCATCTTTGTTTGTCGTACTCGCAAAGTCATACGGAGGGCCTTACTTCACTGCGACTGTCTTAAAGATCTTGAACGATTTCTTGTCCTTCGCCCAGCCCCAGCTCTTGAGATTGCTTCTTCGGGTGAGTCATCCTGATCTCTTGAGAGCGCGAGGTATAAATAATGTTCCTTTGTTAGAGATCCGTTCACTGATTTGATTGCATATACTCTGTGGGCTTCAGTATGTCGCCTCTTATAAAACCTCGACGCCTGCTCCTGCAATCCAAGGAATCGCCATCTCTTTGACGATGTTCCTAGCGGCTGTCGTCCAGACCTGTTTGCTACACCAATACTTCGACAGAGCGTTCACTACGGGTATGCGAGTCAAGACTGGAATCGTTTGGTTAATTTACAAGAAGGCACTCGTTTTGAGCAACGGGGAAAAGATCGGCAGAGCCGGAGGAGATATCGTCAACTTACAAGTACGTTCGCGTGGCTAAATTCTCTTCAGTCTTTGGTTTTTGTACTGACTAGCTGTTGTGGTTATACTCTTGGAAATCGTTATGAAATCTTCAGTCGGTAGACGCTATGCGCCTCGCTGACCTGATGCAGTAGTTAGTCCATCCAAGTTCTCCTTGTCCATCATTTCTACTTATATAATAAATCTCATCGACATCCCTTCATTCATAGTGGACAAATGGTCTTCTCCGGACCCTTACAGATTATCTTGGCGTTTGTGTCACTTTACAAGTAAGTGTCTATATTGAAAAGCTCAGCCTGTCAGACCAGACTCGGTCCTGACGTATAAGCATCAATCTTTGTATAGTTTGTTGGGATGGTCCGCTTTCTGCGGTGTCGCTGTCATGGTGATTTCGTTACCTCTCAACGCGATGATTGCTAGGTACGTGTCTATCGTGTTACAGGTCATTCCCGGAACCACGCTCATCATACCAATTTGTTGAATTGTGCGTGACGAAACAGATATCAGAAGAAGCTTCAGGTTCAGCAAATGAAAACCAAGGACAAGAGAACGAGGTTGATGAACGAGCTGTTGTCAAACATCAAATCCATCAAACTATATGCTTGGTTAGTTTGTTGCGTCGAAATCGCAAGTTAATAGTCAATCCTAATGTTACATGTACTTCAACGTCTTACCATTTTGGAATCACAGGGAAAAGACCTTTTCTGAGAAAGTTTTGGACGTTCGAAACAACTTAGAACTTGTCATGATTAAACGGATCGGTATTGTCAACGCATTTAGCAACTTTTTCTGGGCGTCCACCCCTTTCCTTGTAGCATTCGCCACATTCTCGTCATATTCGTTGACGAGCAACAAGCCCTTAACGAACGATGTAATTTTCCCGGCTATCTCGCTCTTTGGTTTGCTTCAATTCCGTGGGTATTTCTTTTTTATTTCTATATAACCTTCTTGGCTTTCCAAAGTCAATATGAACAGTGTTGATAGCAGATATTCGGTATGTTATCAAACTGACGTATGGATATGTTTGCATTCAACCCGATATGATAGCACTTGCTATGCTATCCATGATCATCTCATCCATCATCGAGGCGCTTGTGTCTGAAGGACGACTCGTGGATTTCCTCGACGCCGAAGAGCTCCAGAAAGACAGCCGAACGGTCCTGCTCCCTAAATCATCATCAGAGTTCCAGAAGGGTGACGCATTGGTGCAAATCACAAAGGGAACTTTCACATGGAACACGAAGGCCGAGTCGCCAACTTTGAAGGGAGTAGACTTTGTGGCTCGGAAGGGTGAACTTGTCGCTGTGTTAGGACGAGTTGGCGATGGAAAAGTCTGTATTGTTTTCCTCTATCTCTGTTTTTTAAGTCCTTCAGTGTAGAAATTGACAGTGGGACCTACTCTATGGATCTCCAATTTAGTCGAGCTTGCTTTCGGCGGCGTTGGGAGAGATGACCAGACAAGAAGGACAAGTCACCATCCGAGGATCGATTGCTTACTTCTCTCAGCAATCTTGGGTCCTCTCTGCCACCGTCAAGGAAAACATTTTATTCGGACACGCTTATGGTATGATATCTTTCCAATCTTTCGGTCTGTTGATCAAACTAGATCGAAGCACGATTAATTGACGTTTCGATACATTTTCCTTCTAGATCCCAAATTTTATCAGTTGGTTCTAGATGCTTGCGCCTTGCCTCCAGATTTGGCAATCCTTCCCTTGGGAGATCAAACAGAGGTCGGAGAAAAAGGAGGTATGTTGTAAAATTCTTTTTCTCTGTTTATATCAGCATCATCGGTTTGGCGTCCTGAAATCAATCGTACATACATCGTCTTTCTGATAGTGTCTTTATCCGGAGGACAAAAGGCTAGAATCGCATTGGCCCGTGCTGTCTACGCGCGTGCTGATATCTACCTCCTCGATGATCCTCTATGTGCCGTTGATAATCGTGGGTGTCTTAAAAATCCTCAAGATGTATAGTGACGATGATTTTTGATCGCTAATATCTCTGGTGGTACCGTTTGTAGATGTTGCTGCTCGTGAGCCCTCAAGTTTTCATCACATCTGCCAGCAGAACAGATCTAATTGCTAATCAACGACATCCGACGATCTACAGACCTGTTTGAACATGTTTTAGGACCCAAAGGTTTACTCAAAGATCGTGCTCGGGTCTTATGCACCAACTCTGTTGCGTTCTTGGCCAAGACCGACCGTCTTTTGATGTTGAGAGGCGGCAAGGTCCAAGAGCAAAACACTTATGATCAGGTAGGTTGTTCCAATCGTCACGATTCATAGCTGTAAGATGTTAACCACAACTTCACATCTCGTAGGTTATGGAAGAACGAAATTCTGCTTTGTTCAACCTTATTAACACCCTCGGAAAACAATCCGCTCCTAACTCGATGCCCGGTACTCCTAAGGCAGACAGCTCGGATGGCTCTACAATGGTCGATACTGAATCTCTGACTGACAAGCTTGAGACTAAGATGACTTTGAGCGACGACAATGCGGTCCTTCTGTTAGTATTCTTCAAAGTTGATAGCTGCATTAACAGAAATTTTAGCTCACATTTCAACGTCTCGTTTTTAAATTTCCCTTCATTCAGATCTGCCCAGGAGAACAAGAGTCAGGCTATCCGGCGCATGAAGGACTCAACTAAGCCCAAGGAAGCCATGGAGCGTGGTCAAGTTAGCTCTTCAGTTTACAAGGGATATGTTTCTTCCGCTAGTTTGATTGGAGTGTGTGCATTCTTGTTTGCTACTTTCGCAGCTCAGGGAAGTCAGATCGCTAGTAATTTGTGAGTCATCAAAGTGTTCTCTATAAAGCGGTTTATTCAATGCACTCGATTAAGGGTGGTCTGGCTTGGGCTCTTCCTTCAGAATTCTACGAAATTGGGGTGAAGCGAACCTTAATCAAGATCGAACCAGTACGTAAATCTCAGAAAACCGGACAGCCACATAGGGCGCGATAGAACTGATTATGCCCTCTTGTTGCGCTCAGCTTCTATCGGACTTTACTTGTTCTTCTACGGGTTGGCTGGTGCTTCCGCTTCAGTGTTGAATATGGTTGCTTCTCTTCTGCTCTGTGAGTTGTTTCTTTTCTTTTTGCCTTTATTTAATAATGATACACTTCTCTCTCGATTGCTGATTATTGATTTGGCTGTTTGCTTCACAATAGGGGCATTCTGTGCTGTTCGTTGCTCAAAAAAGCTTCACGACAATGCTTTCCGAGCTTTGATGAGAAGCCCTATGAGTTTCTTCGAGAGAACTCCTCAGGGTCGAATCCTCAATGTATTCTCGAGGGACATCTATGTCATCGTACGTCTTTTTCTCAATCCTCTTAAAAGAAGGTGCAATCGGGCACTAATCAAATTGCCTTCTTTCTTTCTTTCTTTTTTCCCCTTCATTTTGATCATATCAGGATGAAGTTCTGATTCGAACGTTCTCCGGGTTTTTCCGTACACTAGCTAGCGTTGGCGGTGTTCTTTTCATCATCGGTCTTGGAGCACCCATCGTCCTCATCGGCGTATTCCCAATCTTCTTCATCTATCGAAAGATTATGCGATACTATCTTGCTTCATCAAGAGAGCTGAAGAGGTTGGACTCTACGTCCCGAGCGCCGATCTTTAGTTGGTTTGGGGAGACTCTCAGTGGACTCAGTTCCATTCGAGCTTACTCTCAAAGCGCTCGATTCTCTGCTCATAACGAGGCGTAGGCTCATCTTCATTAATTCAAATGCATACTCCCAATTCGATACTCATTCCCGTTAACCCCTTTCGTTCGGACAGGTATCTTGACCGAAATAATGCTTGTTACCTACCTTCCGTATCGGTCAACCGGTACGTTTGAATGTTCTTACTCCAATATTCTTTATGCATGCAACTAACATCCAAGTTTCGAAATTTGTTCCAGATGGTTGGCTGTACGATTAGAGTTCTTGGGATCGTTGATCATGTTGGCGGCTGCGTTGGTCTCTGTGGTCGCCCTGATCGTCTCTCAAAACGTTGATGCAGGTCTCGTTGGTCTAATGATGTCCTATGCGGTCTCCGTAACGGTAAGTTCCAATAGCTATCGAAGTCTTTCTCTGTTTCCGTTCAAAACTCATTCTCTTGATTGGCAATTTTGCGTTTGGTTGTAGGGTTCGCTCAACTGGGTCGTCCGATCTGCTAGTGAGGTTGAGACGAACATCGTATCTGTCGAGCGAGTGATGATCAATTATACTAAGTTGGATGCCGAGGCACCCGATGAGATCCCGAGCACCACTCCTAGAGAATCGTGGCCTGAAAAGGTTTGTTCGCGTTCTCACACTCGAGTTTTAGAGCTTCTAAGTGCATACTTACTTAGAAATTTTTAAATAGGGCGCGATTGAGTTTAACAACTATACAACTCGGTACCGGCCCGATCTACCCGCTTGTGTTTCCGATGTCTCTCTCTCTATCAAGCCTGCGGAGTAAGTTGAATCTGTATTGTGTGCTGTAAACACAAGATAGAGTTCTCATGGTTCATTTGTACATATATCATTAGAAAAATCGGTGTCTGCGGACGAACGGGTGCCGGAAAGTCATCCTTGACTCTCGCTCTATTCCGAGTGAGTCTTGTCTTGCTTTTTTGATGGTTTGCCAATGGCCAGTATCGATATTTATGTATATGCGTTGCTGTGCTTCGTTCTTATAGGTCATTGAGGCCACCGCTGGAAGCATCTTCATTGATGGAATTGATATTGGCACAATTGGCTTGCACAATCTGCGAAGCGTACGTCTGTTTGATTTTTCTCATTATTCCTTAACAATAAAATTCCAGTTCTTATGCCCCTTTTTTGATTTGTTCAATCGGTCAATAGAAAATCTCGATCATCCCTCAAGGTGTGTCTTCCTTCAATCATACTCTCCAATTCTGATGTGAACGAAACACTCATGTTTCTTCCCCTTTTTTGTCTTATCAATCAAGACCCTCAGCTGTTTGAGGGAACTTTGCGGGAGAATGTCGATCCTATTGGTAGGCTTTAGACTGACTCATCTCGTCGAGTTCTAAAGATCTGAGCGATGTTCTAATTGTCAACTTGTTTCTCCTAATTATTTAGGCGAATACACCGACGCGCTGATCTGGGAGGCGCTGAACCAGGCTCATCTCAAGTGGGTCATTATCTTAATCCATCTGTAAAGATCTAAGCATTCGGCTGACAAACATATTGATTTCAGAGTTTACGCTGAGGCGAACGGAGGACTCGACGGAACCATTACTGAGGGAGGTGGAAATCTGTCTAGCGGCCAAAAGCAGTTGATCTGCTTTGCCCGAGCGTTGCTTCGAAGTGAGTTTGCCAAACCTCCTGTTAAACGTCCTCAAGTCTAGATCTTAAGCTCATCTCTTACTTTCCTCTTTATGTTTTATGTAATTGTAGAGAGTAGAATTCTAGTTCTTGTATGCTTCTTTCAATTCAGTTCACCACTTAGAATGAAACAGAAATTAACGTATCTTTCATATTTTTGTCTGTGATGGCTTAGGATGAGGCTACCTCCGCTGTACGTTTTTCCTCGCCTTGAAAAGTTACTATTTTTGATTCGTGCTGATGTTTGATGACGGATTTGACCATTCAGATCGACCTTGAGACCGATGCTGCCGTACAAGAGATTCTTAGAGGTCCGGACTTTGCAGAAACGACAACGATCACTATCGCTCATCGATTAGATACTATAATGCATTCTACTAGAGTGCTCGTTATGGATAAAGGTCAGGTCGCAGAGTTTGATACACCGGAAAGTCTGCTGTCAAAGAAGGACTCTATCTTTTACTCTTTGGCTTCTCAAGGTTCGTCTATCCCTTCATCTTCCATCTACACCTCTCTTGTTCTCATATCAGATCACAAGAGAAATGCTAACCAACCGTTTTCTCTCCTCATGACAGCTGGCTTGATCAACGCTGATATCTCTGCATGAGCATCAGTCGTTTCGAAGCCTTCTTTATAGAGTGTGCTCTGTTCCGATTGTTGTTCTTGACAATTTTCTCCCTTCGTTTATCTTTGTTCCCGTTTCATTTTTATTGTTCATTCTAATTCGTAGAATTTAGTTTGCCCATGTTCAATCCTACCGGCTTTCTTGTGTCGAACAAGCGCGCTCTTCATACCGAGTATTTCTTTTATATTGTTCGATAAAAATACAATGGAACCTATATTTCGCTCGCTGCACTCTATATCATTTACGAGAATTTAAAAGACTGTTGAAAGTCGAGTCTGATAAATTTTATGGTATAGGTGAGATACCAGTTTGAAGATCCCGATAGATTGGGATGATCGTTTTCGTAAGAGGAAGTAATGTCTTCAAGTAAACGGGTTGCATGGAGATCAACATCCTACAATGTCGGTTCTAAAGGTGAACGGGTAAAGAGAAGCGGGAATACATACAGGGAATACAACAATATGGTCTCTTTCATTTTTCCTAAGAATCTCCAAAAACCCCATGACTGAGAATCTGGACAGAGCTTCGTTAATCACTATATCCTCTATGTCTTCTACAGGGATGAACAAACGCTTGTTCTCAATTGGAGTTGGAGCGAGGAGGGAACGAGAACGCGACGTAAGAAGGACGCCGAGGTTAGGTATAGGTATTATGGATTCTGTCCGGTGATTCAATTTAGGAAAGTCAACAACGTTAGACCACGGAATAAAAAGTACGAGATATGATGAAGACAAGGAGGGTTTACCGGATAGAAGAGATCTATGTGTAAGTATGGTACAAATCAAGATGAAGATTACAGAGAGAAACAAGAGCAGGCTCGCAGGAGGACCGACCTATTGATTGATGTACCGTTCGTTGAGGAAAGAGTGTTTCTGTCAGCTCCAAGCATACATCTTATACAAGGAGAGATAACTAGGATATGACATTCCACCATATGTTCAAGTAGACGAAGAGAATAGGAGTAAAACGAAAGGCTGACCTCTTGTCGGTATAAAGTAAGAAGATCATATGAGTAGATTGACCAAACTCGTGAGATCCATCCTACAGATCCAACGACTGAACTGGCCAAGAACAGGAGAAAAACCCGGTGGTTCGAGAGGTTGCCAGACTTGTTAATTCTGTACTCTGTCAGATGTTCGAGTGGATGATGGATCGTCAGATGAGGAGGGCTCATCAGTGGACGAGGTCTAGTGAGCTGATGGTGTTGTGTATGTTTTCGTCCGAGTCTGCCTCTAACCATCATCTCTTCTCCCTTGAAAACCTTTCATCCCCATCGATCCGATCAAAGCATACCTACATCTACATACACGCACTCATTCATCTTAAGATGAGCACAGAGTCTTGGCTTACGGCTGCTCTGCCCTCCCACCCTATCTTTACTCTTCCCTCTGCGCCTGCCCTAGCGTCTGGGGTAGCATCCACCTCTTCAACAGCGGCGAACGCGACAGGGGGACCGGGCAAGCATGCCAAACAGTCCACCATGGTAGTTAGGGGTGGTGATTTGATTGTGGCTGTTGACCAAGAGATCAGGATGTGTAGCTTAGGAGAAGTCAAGAGTGGAGGAAGAGGTGGCTTCAAGGTCTGTCTTTGCTTTTGTTCTTTCGTTTTTCGGAAAAGAGCTTCAAATCTGTTGCTGACTGTTGTATGTGACCCGATCTATCTGTTTGGGCAGACACTTCGAACTCCCAATCTGAACTTTGAAATCACATCACTCGTTCCATCGCCTACGGGTAAGCTACTGGCAGTATTGGGATCTCGTCAGGCAGTGGTCATTGTTCTTCCTCGACCAGGGTACATCAACTTGGTCACTCCAACGGTCGAATGCAGGTAAGTAGTTTGCTTGGTCTCTTCCCCATTTTTCTTTTCTCTCTGAAAAAGAACATCATATCAACCAACTGTTGTTTGTCGTGGTAAATCCGATAGATCTATTCCGATAGGCAGCTATCACCATTCACCATCGTCATCTCCTTTGACAAAGGCACTTTGGCATCCTCTATCCTCCACGCTCTCTTCGCTGCTGCTTTTGACGTTGGACGGCCAGCTGAGAGAATATGACCCTTTAAAAGATGCAGAGGAGCCACAACAGGTTATTTCGTTGTTACCTCCTTTGTTGAACAAAAAATCGGGTAAGAGCTCAGGATACTGGGCGGCTGAGGAGCCTGGAAGCAGAGAGGCAGTCAGTTTTGCGCTTGGCAGAGGCGAGGGCGATTGGGGCTCAATCAGCGTCTACGGATTGATGGAGAACGGAGACATCTACGGAATTTGCCCATTTCTACCTAGCGTTGCGTGAGTGCTCATTTCTTTATGTGCTTGTATACATACACTCTTTTACTGTCAGAATCTCATCTGATGAGGAAATTGATGTGACATCTTGAATTTGGATAACGCAACTTCAAGCCGATTGCCACGGTCGCTCATCTGCTCGCTGTCAACCATCACCGCCCAAAAGCTATCATTTCTCCATTCACCCTCTCTTTCCTCTTCTACTTCATCTATAACGACCGTTCTCCCAGATCCAATTCTTCTTGCTCGTTATCACGCCCAAAAACAATGGATTGATCAGCTCTTTCGACAGGTCCCTCCATCAGACATTGATGGTTTATCTGATGAAGAGGATTTTGGAGAGTCTGTTATAGTGAAACTGGAGGACATGAAAGGATCACTCAAACGAGTCGCTGTTCAAGGTCCATTTTTATTTGATCCGCCTCCGAAGGAAATTGACGACGACGACGACGAGGGGGGGGGGTTGACGAGAAATGCGACGGATCTGTTCTTGGTCGGATTGGGAGAAAACAGCTCTATGGAAGGAGTAACCGGAAAAAAGGGTGATACTTTGGGGGTTCTAGGGGTTGTTTGGAAAGACGGAAGAGTAGATGTTTGCTTGGAAGTAGAAAAGATGGAGGGCGTATGGAGCGGAGGCAAGACGGTAAGTTTTCATCTCATCATTGCAAACAAATCGCTGATTTATACAAACTAGGATAACGCTGATGGCCATTCTTCGTTCATCTGTTCCAAAGGTTACCTCTGAATCAAACCCTACTTTATCGGTCTATGAATCCATCTCTCTCATCCCATCTCCCAAATCCCTACCTCCATCGCTCTCAACAGCCCTCCGAGCAACATCCCCGTCATTCTTTGTGGATCCCTTGTACGAAGACACTGTTTACGTGCACCATGCACTGGGTGTACATTGTATCATCATGAAGAGCTGGATGGATCCATTGGGAAGGGCATTGGGACTGGAGGACGAGGACAAGAGGGAGGTCGAGTTAGGAAGAGTCGTTGGAAGAGGGGTCGGCAGTCTAGTCGGCTGTGTAGTGGAGTGTGTTTCAGAGGATGGCCAGTGAGTCCCAACATAATCAAAATCGTGTCTGACCAATGAATAGGTCAAAAACAGGGAGGAGGACAAAAGTAAGGTAATACTGATTTTTTTTTGTTTGCACATTTGCGTATCTTTAGAACGTCAGCTCCTGTACAATCAGTGGCTATCATAAGCGACGTTTATTTGTCTTATTCTCTTCTTACAGTGACATCATCCCTTCAACTGGTGGCTCTTGAACTTGCTCTCAGAGTTGCCACACCTTCCTCGCCTACTCTTAAACCACTCGCTCTCGGAGCGCCTACACCCTCTTCCTCTTCTCTTCCATTACCTTCGTCTCATTACACATCCTATCTTCGAACCGATCCGTTCGTCGTTCCGTCGATACTCGAAGACCGATCTTCACTTCCACTCAAAGCGCGAATTGCTCTACCGCCTCCTCCATCCGGACAGAGCAAGACTCTAGAGAGCATCACACCTGACAACCTCAGGTACTTGGGCAAGACCATTCAAAGCTTTCGGTCGTCTATTCGAGAGATTCTCTCTGCTGGCTCGGCTGTTCAAGCCAGACTTGATCTTCAACTCAAAGAGCTTGAGAGACAGATGGACAAAGTAATGAAGATTGAAGACCTCACAGCCTCGATGAGATTCGGATCTAAAAATGGATCAAATGAGGGCCTTCAAGCTAGAGTGGAGAGAGTCCGTAATGTGCAGAAGGAACTAATTGCGAGAGTCGATAAGACATTGCAAGGGTTGATGGATCGTCATCAGCCGATGCTTTCCGATATGGAGAAGGCTTGGTTTGCCGAGTTAAGACAATTGAACGAGGATGTCGTTGGAAAGACGCTGGGCGAGGGAGAAGGGGATTTAACATCCAGAGTTGCCACCGTATGTGTCTGCCTTTTGCCAGTAGATTGTCGCCTATCCGACTGACTCAGGTTGGCCTTATATCTTGCAAACTCGGATATCAGATCGAGAACCATTTGAATGTTCTCCGGCCCCAATTAGAAGAAATGCGGGCTCGAGCTCTTGAACACAAAGAAATGAAGCAAAAACAGTTCGTTCCATCTTCCCTCCTCCCACTACTTTCGTTCGTGGTCGAGGAGTTTCTCTTGCTATAGCCAAGTCTTCGCTTCGCTGACAAGAGTTCACTTTCTCGCTTCATAGGAATGCAGCTCTGGGGCGACATCAGCTCGCGAGGTTGGAAGACGAGCTAGCGGCAGAGTAAGTCAACATTTCTCTTAACTACTCTCACATTGGAGTATTCTTCTTTCCTCTTTTTGTGAAGCATCTTTCTTACGTGTGTGTTTCTGCTTTCCCAATAGGTCGAAACTGATTTCTTCAGTTACGTCAAAGCTCGACCGGCTATCAGTCCAAACCAACGGAGCCACGCTCTGAAAAATACTGTAATGATAAATGACTATATCCATTCCGATAAACATTCCGAAAAAAATCATCTCGAAGTTGAACAAAGAAAGAAAGAAAATATGTATATGGCACTAGAGCCCAGAGCCAAAATATTGATTGGTGAGAAGTGAATGCAAAATTGAGTGGTGAGTTGTGAAGTAACGAATACGTAACGATAAACTAGAAACTCTTCGTGGTGGTTAGAACAGGAATGTGGTTAAGTAATACAACTGATTGATGAAGCATGATCTAGAATTAAAAAAAAAAAAGAAAAAAAAAAAAAACATTGGATGACAG
>MVAI01000249.1:0-24794 GCA_014825565.1 Phaffia tasmanica | reverse complement strand
GTGCCTTCGCTTTGTTCATTATTATTTGGGGTAGTCTGTTTTCTGAATGGAGTTGATTCCCGTTACCTCGTCGATTTGGTTCTGTTTGATCTTTGTTGATCTTTGTTGATCTTTGTTGATCTTTGTTGATCTTTGTTGGTTTTTGTTGATTTTCATGAGTCTCGTGAATCTCATGAATTTTCATCGATTTCCATCGATCTTCCTTCCGGTCTTCGTTTGGTAGTAGAGCAGTTTTCCAGCAGATCGATTGATCTTTAACGCAAGGGAGTAAAGGAAAATGGTTTATCTAAGAAGGCAAAGAAGGCAAAGAAGGCAAGAAGTCCTGAGACCACGAGATTTGCCAACAGGTTGGGAGTATTTGTTTCGTTTCTCGAAGGAAAGAATACCAACAATGGGAGGAGTTGCTTTTTTTCTCTTTTTCTTTTCTTTTCGTTTCTTTTTTTTTGCGGAGGTGCGATGATAACAAGGGGTCCAAAATGATGTGAGGGGCCGTCAAAGGTGATGTAGAAATACTGATTGATTGATTGATTGATTGATTGATTGATTGATTGATTGATTGACTGATATGTCTATCTGTTTTATCCGGACAGTCGTGACGTTCGACCAAGAACAAAGATTCTTCCCTGATTGAGAGTTCTGTCAAGCAAGGGAAGGATGGGTGAGAGTCTCAAGCTAGCAAGCTGGGAAAATGTCAGGAGCGCGGACGAGGAAGCTGAGTGTATGCTTTACTCAGTGCGTTCAGCCTCTCGAAGTGATACAGTGTAATGACCACGCCAGGGGTTTAACGCGAGGACCACTGGGCCAAAAATACCACGATATCGATTCTTTCTAGAACCGATTTCTCCGGACCCACACATTCCGTAGAGTCGGAACTCTTGGACTGACTGAGTCAAAGGCAGGACATTACCGCAGCTATCTTTCATATTACTCTGATTCTCTCATTGTATCCTATTCGCATCAGAGCTAGTGTGTAGCTTGACGGAGCAAACCAGGTTGAGTGGACCAGGTGTAAACGAAAACTGTGAGAATATCACTTAGATGATGTTTCGAAAACCAACTGTGTAGCTAAACCAAAACCAATAGGCTAAGAGCCCGAACTCAAAACGCTTATAAGACATCACAAACATCAAATACTAAAATCGAATCTACCGTTATCAACACTATCAAACACCGTACGGAATGGGTCTGTAAGGTCAGGGTCATCCTGAGCATTCCGAATCTGCTCAACTACTAGGAGCCTGATGATGATGATGATGATGTTGGTGATGGAAAGGCTCTGATAGGCTTAGCAGTCTAGACATAAAAGCCTTCGTTCGATGTCTAGGCAACTGGTGGAGATCACGTGTACAGGGTAGATCGATCGTTCTATCTTTTTCCACGTCTCGCATATATCGTAGCTAGCTTTCACTTTTTGTTCTGGTTCCTCAATCCATCTTACTTACACCAGACTTGGTGTGTATTTGATTGAGTGAACCAGTGAATCAGTAAACCAGTGAGCGTGAATCTAGAGAAAACTATTGTTTGTGTGACATACAAAAATCTACTTGTGCAACCCTTTCCAAGAATGCCATCACACCCATTTCAATATTTTCAATATCTTCCTGCAAACTTCCGACAATCGAGTATCATCTCGACACACAAACCTGCTACAAAGACTGAGTAGACAACGTCAGCCTGGCTAGCTCAATGGTAGGGCGTCAGACTTCTAATCTGAAGGCTGCGGGTTCGAGTCCCGCGTCGGGTTCTTTATTTCTTTCTTTTTTATCATTTTATAAAAGTGCCTCACCTGTTCGTTGAAACTTCATCACCGTCGCGTTTTTACCTTACTCATATTGGTATTTGTAATTTAGACTTAGTTAAGCTGTTTCTTGCTGGCATTGGAACGGAGTGGCCATCGTGGTACCCTCGCAATTTTTTCCGCTGTGCATAGTTTAGCTAGTTGTCGTTACGTGCTTTATTTCCTATTTTGTTTGCTACGAATACCTCGGTAGTGTCTGCCTGGTTTGGGATCAAAATCTGACTCTTGAGGGAGCACTTGCGAGTGTGGTATGTCTCCTATATGGGAGCTCCTAGAGAATAGTTTGAAAACTAGTAAAGTTGAAGAGTTTTCTTCGCACATATTCATCGCGTTGAAAAATCTTCGCTGAAAATGGTTTTTCTGAGGGTTGTGAAGTTGATGAGTCCAGATGTGAGAGCGTGAAATTTCAATGGATCCGTTCACCAGTTACACAAAGTAGTGTTTTGTTGGAGTACTCAAAGCCTACATTCAACGCTGTTCAAATGCATAACACGACCTCATTTGCCATTGAATTATAAAACAAAGATGAGACAAACGTTTGATATAGGAAATAGAAGTATGGAAACTAAACACAAGATCGGGTTTGAAAGAAAGATTCGTAGGCTGAAACATAAGTATGATGATCACTTTTTGACCCAGGCTCTCACTTCAAAGCATACCCCCCTCCAAAATTCTACACAGATGCCGACAATTCCGGAAGTGTTGAATCAATCAATAAGAGATATTTAAAAAAATCACAGGCAAAGAAATAATGGGCACAAACCGAGGCATGACATTTTGCGCAAACGACCTGACCTTCGTGGTCAGCAACCTTTGAAGGAGGGAGCGTGATGGAACACATGCACTGTTAAAGAAAGCCAGAGTAAACCAATCAGGGTCCCGAATCTTGTTGTCGTCGTGAGAGTGTTGACTTACACAGCGCAAACAGCCTTTGTGCCATCTTAAAGGAACAAGAGTTGCAGTTAAAGAATTAGTGTTGCTTGTTTTTCAGCTAGCACTCGACAAAGTATTGGCAAACGAACTTTGAGCCCAGTGCTACGGCCTGATCAGAAACAGATCAGAGAACCAAGATGGTCACAAATCATCACTATGTCTTCAGGAAGCTAAAGCGATTTACTCACAAGTTCGGCAAAATACTAAAAAGATAAGGACAGAGCAGATTACCAAATCTTCCACAAAAATTAGCAAGACTTTTGCCAAACACAAATCCTTTCGGTAATTACAGAAAGGAAGAAACAAGAGCACTCACGACTGCCTTACTACAACCTGCGCACTTGTCTATTGAGCTTTCCATTTTCCATTCTCTTTTCGACAGCCCTGGGCTATGCACCCGGCTGCTTACTGCTAAACTGTCTATACTCCGCTCCTTGGATGGTTGAATTTCTCTATGATAATTATTTGAGAGAAATTGTACCCCGTCCTTCTGCTTGTTTTCCGATATTTGTGAAGAGGTAGTTGGAGTCCGAGAAGAAAGATGGGAAGTATTAAACGTGGGTTTCGGCGTGCTGGGTATAGATGGTTTGGATCGAGATTGTGCAGAAGGCAAGTACGATTGAGGGATAGGTGGAGCAGAAGAAACAGGAGAGACTTCTACAGAAGCAGACTTGATGGGCGAAGAAGAAGCAGGGAGAATAGCATTGGCATAGGGATGGTTTGCTTGTCGAAGGTCTCGAGTGCTAAATCCGAAAGAAGACAGATAGTGTGATAGGATCAACAAGACAGGCTCCTTGAAGAAAAAACCAGATTCAAGCGGTTAGAAAAGTCTTGACGTACCCAAATAGTTTTACGTGGCATCCTTTGCAATAGGGCTACAAATCTCTCATCAATTTAATGGTCATTCAAAGAGAGTAAACGACAGAACAAGATAGGCGTGGAAGATAAAAATGACGATAACTTACCTCTTCGTCATGTTCAACCAACAGATGCGAGTCCAGCCGCTTCTTGCAATTCATACATTTCAAACAAGGCTTGTGATAAGGCTGAAAGACTCAAGAATATGGTTGAATTCGAGAGGTGAGCATAATACGCTTGTAAACGAATGATAAATTCGAAAGCGAGCGGTAGATGATGCAGTTGATCAAAGTACTCACTCTTCGACCTGGACCTGTCGTTTTTTCTGCAAAGTACACAACGGTTTGACAGCCCGCGCAATAATCAGTCATCGTTCTCTAGTCGAACTATGCTCGTATGATGATGATGATGACGACGAAGGAAGGGATCTGAAATGAAGTACAAAGGCAAACTACATTGATGTTTTGAATATATATGTTTTGATTATACACAGCTATATACATCACTGTTATCGACTAACACGTGTTGTGGTAATCACTTCTTCCTCCATAAATACCACTTCTTCCCTCTCATTTTCTAAGAAATCTTCAACTTCACACTAACGTGTTGAGTTATTCTTTGGTCATCGGGACAGGAAAAATATACGGGCAATATCGTCTGTTGAATTCTGTTTCGAGTCTTAGGATTAGCAGGTATATATACAGATTTGTTAACAATCAGAACTTCTGAGAAACGAAGAAAATATAACGGGTCTGTCATCATTATCATTGTCGTAACAGCTGCCAGACTACATCATTCGAGCAAACTTGGAAAACAGTTGTGGTTGTTTTCCTGAAAGATTCATGAAAACAAGAAATCAGATCAGAACGCAAATAAACAGCCCATTTCTTCAAGCTCGAAAGACAGACGGAACGAAAATGGCACTCACTTGTCAGTCATCGTTGTTGTTGTTGTTGTTGTTGATGCATCATGAGCATCGCCATGAATTGCGTTTGTTGGGTCTGATCCGAGCTTGAGCCACCATACTGGTCAAACCCTATACCCGGAACCAAGCCACGATAGATGTCCCCACCTTGAACTGAAGGAGAGCTGTATAGCTGATTAAAGGGCAGCGATTGATGGAAGGATTCCGACGGAAAGATTGGCTGAAGTTGTTGTTGTTGTTGTTGAAGATAGAGAGAATGAGAGAACGTTTGTTGGCTTCCTGAGCCCGCTCCAGTGTCCATGCCCGATAATCCACTCGCTATATCCAGTCCCGTACCTGGCATACCCATGTTCATGCCAGGCTTCAAGTGATTTCCGACACCCGTAGCCATGTTGTATAGCCCACCCATGCCGGATGGCATCGGCTGGTCCGGAAAGAATCCAACTGGTATAGTTCCACCTGGATGATGTACGCCGCCTGCATTCTCTATCGGTCGAAGAGACCTGGCAGTTAAATTTTTTGGTCTCGGTTGAGGATACCATGTTTGCTGTGAAATTGCTCCCAAGGGAGCACTTTTGTCTCTGCTGTTCGTCCGATTTGGTGATTTTGGGCGCAAGTTTTCGATCTCTGTTTGTAAAAAAACCCTCAGAGAAATGGAATGAGACCCCGTTTTTGAAGAAACACATACACATAACAGAGAGAGGGGGAGGGAGAGAGCGCAAAAAGACGCACCGGCTGTAGTGGGCACAATGAATTCGCCATTGATCTTGGCGGCTGCCTCCCATTTTGCTCTATCAAAAGCTGAGATAATTGTTTCATTATCGAAGGTATCAAAACCGGCGACAACCCACCCTGGTCTGGCTTCGGATTTGGTACCAAACAATTCCAATCTTCTGGTGCCCATGCAGAAGTTTTCAACTAATGAATGTAACTCTGGTGGCTTCTTCGATGTATCGGCCTGCAGGGACTCCCAAACGATTACGTCTGTGTCCACCTATAACGGAGAAGAGTCAGCTTTGACTCGACGATAAAAATGAATATGCAAAATCAAATATTACTGAAATAGATAAACGTTGATAGACATACGTTGGTGTGTACGAACCAACCGTCCGTCGCCCTGCGAACTGTACCCTTGATGCCCATCAGGATATGCTCCTTTGTATTTGCAAAGATGGAAGACGTGGGCGGATCTTCCTGAGAATGATGGTTTGAACGAGAGATATATTAGAGGCATTGGGAAAGGACAAGTGAATAGATAAAGTACATCACAATACAAAGGAAACCCACCCCGGGACCAAGCGTACGGCGCCTGTTTGACTTTACCCACACAATTTCTTCGCATCGTCTGAACCCCCAGGTAGCGAGAGCTTCTCTGCCTTTCTCAAGTCCATCCTGATTGCCAGAGCCAACCCAGAGAAACACAAAGCCAGGGTCGGCCGATAGCTGGCGGATGGGAAGAGAAGTGATGTCTTCCCACGAAAGAGATGCAGGCGGATTTATCAGAATCGAGTCAAATTTAGAAGGTGTCAGAGAGGAGAGCAAGACTTGATTGAGAGGTGAAGTTAGAGGCAAAGGAAGAGAGGACGATGGCTTGGGTAGAGAGAGAGAGAGCCAGTAGGGCGAATGGGATAGTTGATCAAGTTGATCTTTTTTCAGACGAAGCAACCTTTTTTGTCGCGGATATCTGAAAGAAGAATGAAAAGCCTTTAACTAACAGTCTACTCATTCAGAGACATATCACAAGGTTTATGCACTCACTCGTCACACCTCTCAGCCTCATCAGCTCCATAGATGAAATTGCCTCCCCACTCGCCGCTGAGGGCATACCTGGCTGGGATATCATTCCGGATGGTTTCTTCCTCCCAAGAGTATGTCGGATAGTAGGCCTGAAACTTTTTTCTTTTGGCTTGGGGAACGTGCAAAAAGACTGGGGGAGTTTCGTTCGGTTGATCTTTTGACAAAGTTGTAGAGGCTGGAGGGACAACGGGCTTGAGAACTGGATGAGAGGTAGGCGTCAAAAGATCTGCTCTGTGTGCCCTGCGTTTGGCAATTTTCTGAAGTAACGCTTGTTGTTTATCCACGATTGAACTGTCGGTGGTGTAGAAAGATGAAAAGGTGTCTTTGTGACTCGTCATGGGATGTATCATGTATCGTTCCCTCAACGCTTCATCAGTAATGAGTAATGAAAACGAAAAGGCGAGTGAACGAAGTCGACCGATCGCAAGAACGCTACGCGTAACCGTGAGATGATGGGACAATGGTAACAACTGTTGCCCGGAACAGCTCGATCAGTGGATGACGTAAGAGTTTATCCAGGTTTGCCGGATTATATCAAGGTTATTGATGTGGTCAAGCCATAGTAGATATTTATGTGTGTATGTGTGTGAGTCTCGGTGTATCGGTATAGGCGATGTGTCAGAACGGAACGGACTGTATTGACCTTTTGCTGTAATTACGTAAATATGTTGTGAATATAAAAGTACGTCAAGCAAGTCTGTAGTCATCATTTAGTCTTAAGCGGAGTGAAAGCGTTTATAATCAAATATATTGACGCGTTGAATGGAAAGTCTCGGAGAGAAAAGTCGCGAGATGGCCGGGTCGGAAGCGAGCAAGGCCGTAACCGAACTTTCTTCTCTAATTCTTTTTGGGCTGCGGGCAAACGAGTGAGCCCACTTTTTACATTAAGTCCAGCGTGTTTGATTATCTATCTTTTGGTGCCTCCATTGTGTCTTCTTTCTTCAACTTAGTGCTGTGTGCATCTTTATAATATCTTTCTCCCTCCTTGGGTCTGCCTTGTCGTTGTCAAGCGTGTACCAAATTCTCTGCGTAGATTTTTTTTCAATCCATTCTGATCTTATCTTCCTGTCCGTCTGATCATTCATTTTCTCTACCTTGGCATCATCCTTCTTTCGTCTTTTCTTTCTATCAAACTTTCTCTTCCTTCTTATTCGACATCTAGACATATCCGAAGCTCATCGATAGTGATCACATCGACCATCACATACGCACACACGCTCACAAGCACATACGCACACACGCAAATACACACATCCCACCACCCCCATCCAGCCTGTACATACCCATAATGTCTGGTCTCTTCAGCTTTGTCACCGGCATGACGACTGTGCCTCGGCCACCAACCGCACCCATAGTCCCTCGGCCTACGAACAACGCTATCAACCAAAATTTCGTCAACAGGACAAGCACAACCACGAACACTAGTAATAGCACCAGTACAAACACATCTTCAGGACGTTCTTCACACTTAGCCAGTGACGAGCCAGAGATTACTGACCACCGTCAGCCCTGCCGGCCTAATTTTCAATCGCCTTCGAGAACCTCAACCTCAACCTCACTTTCGACCTCTCACAGCCAACTTTCTAATCATGATCAGTCCCTCCAGGCTTCCAACCGAGTATCCACCGTCGACCTGCCCTCGCCATCTGGTCCAAGCCAACAATCCGTCGCTCGAAAGGATGGTGGCTCTGGCAGTAAGAAGAAAACACGCAAGCCGGCAGCGTTTGAGGCAGGTCTCCTCCTTTCACCTTGTCTGCTTCGTATATCTTAGCTTGAAACTCACTGACGACTTGTCTGGTTGCCTTCGGCCCGGATCTTTCTGTTTGTTTTCTTTCTCTAGACATTAATTTTTGTGCGACCACCTCCCACAAGTAAGGCCCATCCCCTCAATTTTCAATGTCAACTCGTCGCCCCGTCTCTACCTACGTCCAATCCTCGCCGGTCAAGTGTTCGTCCCGTTCCTGTTGCTATATTTGACCTGATTTCCATTCGCCTCATATCCATAAAACATGTCTTTGGCGAAACCTGATATATGCTTAATTCCTTCAGATAAACTCCCTATATCCCATCACCTCTCGCCAATCCACCACCCCGTCCGTTCAATCTAACCGGCTATCTGTTCATGATGTTACAACACTTGCTTCCGAACCCTCCTTCACCGACCCAAACACGAATGATATCGAGGAGCTCGACACGTCAGAAGATCGAGCTCTCAGCCGGAGCCCAAGTGTCAAAAGCACTAATAGCTTAATCAGTACCAGTACATCAGGTACCATTGGAAGTTCATCAGGCGTAAAGAGGATCGTTCCGCTATATAACCTTAACTGCCATGTACGTCTACTTCCTCTTCATATATTCCTTCGATTATGATTGCTAACAAGCACCATCCATTGTTCACACGTCCTCAGACGGTCATCGCATGCAACATCGTGAGTCTCTCTTCAAGTTCTGCTCTTGCCTTCCCTAGACTCTGACTTCTTATTTGTGTTTTATAGTCGGATGCTGGAACTGACGCCAAAGTAGCAAGGGTAAATGCTTTCTATCCTCTTGTCAGATAACGTGTACCCAGTCTCACAGTTTTAAAAATATCATTCATCTAGTTTTTCAAGCGCAGTTTGGAAATTTCCTCTTTTGGATCCCTCGAACCTATTGAGCATTGGCCTCCACTTCCTTCGTCCAATGCTCAACAATACCAGCCGCTTCCTTCCACATCGCTTGCCACCTATCCATTCTCACCTCAGCTGAACATTTCTCGAAAGCTTTCGACCTCACCCTCAGAATCAGGATCACCTCGAATGTCTCTTGAGTCGACTCTTTCGGCTGGTGCGCTCGACGAGCTCAACCGGGGGTCATTTAGAATGCCAGAAAATGGAGGAACAACTAAGCGGTTTTTAGGAAAGCTTTTCAGAAAGGCTTCATCAAAAGATGGATCCAGAGCGGGAAGTGAACGGTCGATTAGTAGCACGGGAAATTTGTTCTCATCCTTCTCCCTCGGAGACAAGGAGCCCAGAACTAGTAGCGATCAGAGAATCAGGCCATCCAGGATGTCCTCTTTGGTCCCACCGTCAACCGCCATCGCAGAAGCAACAAATGAAGGAGTCGTCGGAGGAGGGTTCAGTAAGATGACGCCGTATCTTGGTACTCCTACACTAGGTACGAGTCCGATAGTGAAACCTCCACTTGAGGGGACGAGAACAGGCGTAAGACCATGTGCATATATGTAAGACATTCAACAACGTTATGTGCCTTACATTTTAAGCTTCATGTCATGGACGTTACCTGGGCTGAAACAGACTGATTTCATTTACGTTCTGACTTGACATAGCTGGGTGGTCAGCAAGTGGGCGACTCCAGGAGACGTCTGGTCGTTTGCCGCCATCTCAAACACTTTACCCTCCTTCTCGCACTCTCCTGCCCCTTCACCTAGCGACACTTCATTTTCAACACACCCGTCTGTGAGCTCCTTGAATTCGCACTCTCTCAAACCAGTATCCCTCGTCCGTTTTGAATGGGTTCGAGGACAATCTTCATCCGTCTCTAAGCTTTCCGCCGAGTTTAACTCTCGACCCAATACGACACGCCGAGTATCAGCATCCGATGTTGTTCCACCACTTTCATTGCCTGGTCCAGTTGGGCCGGCCACTCCTCCCCGTAGGGTATCTTCACAAGTCGAGCGTCCGTCCTCCTCGCCTAATCGAGCAAGTTTATTGAGCCTATCAACTACTTCCGGGCTCTCCTCCGTCAATTCGTGTGCGAATATCACTCCTTTTCCCTTGGGCGAAGAATATCGTCAGGCTCCTGACTCACCGAGCCCAAATCGAGGTAGAACCTCATCTCGCCCTTTGGATAATGCCAAGAGTGAACTTGTTGAAGGAGAAAATCAAGATGATGAAGATGATCCAGAGGACTCGGAGACGCCTTGGTTATGTTACATCACACGAATTTCCTCGGTCCATGCCACCTCAAACGGAAGTAATAGTGGAGATTTGGGGCTGAGCACTGATAGGATACTTTTGGGTAAGCTCAGCCCTGCGCCTCACCATCCTAAGAGTAAGTTGTTTTCTCGCCTCGATATTTCCCATTCATGAATTGGGTTTTAACGGTCATATAATAATGATTAAATTTCTCTACTCGCTCTATAGTCCTTGCCCAACTCCGGATGCCTTACCCGATGAATCCCTTGCCGGTAGAAGGTGTGAACGATAGCGGTTTCCTGAGCGCCGATCAACTCAAAGACGTCGTTTGCTCTACCGCAATGTTTCTTCTTGTTCGAGAAGGTTGGGGCGGACTAGGTAAAAAGAAAAAGGATGCCGTCACCCGGAAGAACTAAGGTCAGATGTGTCTTTTGCACTGGATCATTCTTCATTGAATTGTTGAACATTGTCTTTCAAAGATCTCTTGGCTGCCTTTGAAAACACTGTTTAAATGATCAAACACTTTTGTCGCGACTCAATCAATTCGAGTCGATCGCTCGAACAAACACTCTATTTCTCAATTTTAACTCGAACACTTTGCCCGAAATTTCATGGCTACGAATTTCTTATCGGCATCTCTTTATTTATCGTCACTTAGAAACCATTCCTGTTGTTTTTAGAGTGCTTTGGGTCCTTTAGTGTTGATACTACGTCTCTATATACCCTTGTGATCAATATATACATGCGCCACTCTCGTTCGGTCGTTCTTCATCTTTAAAAAAAAACTTGACTTTACTCTGCTGCTGGCCCACTTTTAGATTCCTAGATGTGTTGTCAAATATCTCGATCAAGACCAGTGCATCACTAGAAAGAAATAAGTTTGTTCAGACAGTGTCAAGAATAAATCGATCGAATGAGGTACAAAAAGAACCCGACGCGGGACTCGAACCCGCAGCCTTCAGATTAGAAGTCTGACGCCCTACCATTGAGCTAGCCAGGCTGACGTTGTCTACTCAGTCTTTGTAGCAGGTTTGTGTGTCGAGATGATACTCGATTGTCGGAAGTTTGCAGGAAGATATTGAAAATATTGAAATGGGTGTGATGGCATTCTTGGAAAGGGTTGCACAAGTAGATTTTTGTATGTCACACAAACAATAGTTTTCTCTAGATTCACGCTCACTGGTTTACTGATTCACTGGTTCACTCAATCAAATACACACCAAGTCTGGTGTAAGTAAGATGGATTGAGGAACCAGAACAAAAAGTGAAAGCTAGCTACGATATATGCGAGACGTGGAAAAAGATAGAACGATCGATCTACCCTGTACACGTGATCTCCACCAGTTGCCTAGACATCGAACGAAGGCTTTTATGTCTAGATCGCTAAGCACAACAAAAGTGATACGCTACCGTTTCCTGTCGAGACTACAAATCCCAACATTCTGGTTTCGACATTGGGCTATAACATGACCAGACAGTTGGCATTGGAGGCATCGTTGATTACTAGAGACTCGTCGGGGGGAAGTGTTCTGGTAATACCCTTGATTAATCGTCGTTTCCTCCCTCACTTAAGCTTCTATGGTCATCGCCTTTTTGTTCTCAATAGCTTCGGTTTTCGTGACGAGAGTCATATGGTTGGCAAGTAGACCAAGTGTCAGACCAGGGAACTTGGTCTGGGCTACTCTTGTATTTTCATATGGTTCATCCTTGAATCCATCGAGTATCACTCGTAGATGCTCCCTGTCTGAAAAATCTCGACCTAGATATTTCAATCTGTTGCAGTATGCGTTGAGCTCCTTGAGGTAATTAGTACCCTTCTCAGGCAAGCACCTCGTCTGAGTATGTTTTCGAAGGGCCAAGTCTATCTTTACATCCGGTGGCATTTCATAGCACTGTTTGAGGTATTCCACAAGGGCAATTGGATCGAGAGCTATTTCGTCCCCAATGAATTATCCGATGCTGACAGTAGGTCTCGACAGAATAGTGCCTGAGGCTTGGCTTCGACCAAGTCTTCAGATCCTATGCTCCGCTGTGTTTTCTGGACTGGGTCTAGAAAATAAAGGTTTACCATCCTCAGAGGTCAAGAGGTAATCAGATAATCTTTGCCCCAAGGGAAAATCTCTGATCTCGAACGTCCAGGCTTCGAATTTTTCGGTGCAACTAAGTTAGATATGATTCATGGTTTTGTCGTTCTTGTTGATTTTTGAACCAGAAACGGCTTTAATCTAAGCTCGCAGTCTGTTGGGAATTGGTAGATAATTGGTTCTTGAAATATCACTCAGACAGTATGTTCACAATTTCGTTTACCTGGTTCACTCAATCAAAACACACATCAACTCGATATAAGCAAGACGAACTAACATAACTAAACTAGAGAAAACACCCATACACCTGGTTCGCTTAACCAAAATACACATCACTTCTGATGTAAGTAAAATGAATGGGGAAACCAAAACTAAAAAAGTGAAGACGGACTACAGTGTATAGAGAGATAGCAAGGTAGAAAGATGGATCAATCCTATACACGTGATCTTTACCAGTTACCTAAGCAACGAAACATTATTCAAATCTTGACTGCTAAACCCTACAGTTCTCTAAATTCATCCTGCTTACATCAGACTTAGTGTGTTTCTTGGTTAAGTGAATCAGGTAAACAGAATTGTGTGGACATACTGTCCAAGTGACACTTCTAAAACCGATTGTGCTACCTAATATCAATTTAGTTCACCCATTCAACCACTCTGCCTTTCCCTTCCTCATCTTTCTTGAACCGATAGGCTTGGATTCCCTCATGCCTTCGAGTCTGACCAGCCAAGTATAGTTAGCGTTTGCTCTACGACTTCTTTTCCCGATCGAATCAACTCAACTCATACCTTCTGGTAAAGACTTTTCCATGGCTAACAAGCCAGCTCGAGTGCGCTTTCTGAACAGAACTCGTATCCCTTCTGGATTGGAATGTACAAAGAAGAAGGATAACCGCAAAGGACTTTATATTCAAACCTCAATACCCTTAATCGCTGCTTCAGAAACCAAAAGCTTGAGAACAGCTCGGAACAAAACATGCCCATTACCGTCACCCTTCCCTTCCAACGTCTCCACCACTGAAGGCAGCCTTTCCTTCATGTCTGGCTTTCATCCGGCCTTCATGTCTCCCGTGACATTATCACCTGATCCATACTCTAGTTCCCCAGATGTGACGGTCTCTACACCATTCGCTGTATCGACCATCATCTCCTCATTTCTGTATCTTGGACCTGAACCGACATTGGTTGAAGAGCTGGATAAGTTGAAAAGGCTAGAAATCCGACGGGTGTTGAATATGGCTGTGGAATGTGAAGATAAACTTGGGATGAAAAGCAAATTCGAGGTGTATCGCAAACTCGGAATGAGTGATACTGTCGAGGAGCAGGGGGTTGTACAGAGGTTGAACGATGCGTGCGCTTACATAGGTTTGTGATATCGTTCTGTCTCTTGCTTTGTTTTGTTTGACTTCAAGTTGTTGACTATTCCTCTTTATCTACTCGCTGTCGGACTCAGATGATGCCCTCCTACATGAATGCCCCACCTATATTTACTGTCGTGCTGGAAGATCTCGTTCTGTTACAGTGGTCATCGCATATCTTATCCGTCATTATCGATGGTCGCTCAAGAAGGCATATGAATATGTTCTGGAACAAAGAAGAGAAATATCGCCTAATATTGGGTTCATGGCCGATCTTTTGGCATTTGAAAAAATCGAATTTGGTGGCTCAGCTCCGTCGTTGGATGGGTTAGTGAACAAATGATTGAAATTGGGATACGATGAACTTATTAACCCTGCGAACGATCAGGCAAAGCGTTCATCAACAGGATTAGGGTGGAAGCCAAGAACTTCTTATTAGATAACTGGGAAAGAATGCCTTGAAAATGTACTGAGGATGAAACATAGTTCATTTCAGATAATCTTTTGGAAGGCAGGGAGTTAATTTAGTAAACTTTCCTCTTTGTGATAAAAGTTGTTTTCCCATACTGAAACTTGGCTGTCTCTTTCTTTGCGTCCATCTCGTTCACGAAGGTCCTGCTTTGCTCTGTCCACAGATGGGTTTAATATGATCGGTAGGTATTATGGTTAGGTTCTTTGACTTTGATCATTTCCGGTATGATTTATGGGTAGCAGGGTACCCGCTTCCTCCCCTAAAGGGTTCACCCTTGTTGGTTTTGTTGGTTTTGAGGTTTACTTTTGTTTACCCGTCTATCGTCCTATTTTTTCCTTGCCTTTTTGGTCAGCTCACTTGTATTCATTTTCTACAACTCACATCTTCGCTTTTTTTTTCGTTTTCAGTTCAAATATTTATCTTCAGTTCTTTCTCTTTGTCCTCTTTTCCCATTCCTTTTTACAGTCTTTAGTTCCTTTCTACGATTACCGAAAGAGACTCTTATTCGATTGAATGACCAAAAGGTTTCCGAACTATTCATCTGGGATTCCCTGTTCACATGAAATGAATGGCATGTATATATATAAACTTGTACTGCACGCAGAGCCTTCTCTTAATCCTTTGCCAATCTTGGAGAAAATCTGGTCTTAATGGAATCATTTGACGCAATTGAAGTTGTCTACTTCAAAAGCTTGTCGAGTTCTTTCTCCCTTTCTAAGGTATTTTATTTACAGTCCTTTTTCTCAAACAAGTCAATAGCTCATCTGATCTGGTCTCCAAACCAATGAACACCCCAACCCGGTCTCTAAGTTGGTTGGAGGACCAGACAAAAGAGAAGAACTAGTTAAAGAAAGAAAAATGAAACATCGTAAATGGGAAAATTCAGGTTCCTCGTACATAATTCTTGATGCTTCCTCTATCAAATCACTAATTTGTGTGACGAAGTCATGACAAAACAAACTGAATGTATGCAAGAAACAACCTGGAACAAAAAAAGGAAATCAGACTTTGGGAAGGAGACAAAGAAGAGAGAAAAAGAAGAGAGAAAAAGAAAGTCTCCGAGCAATGACCCTGAAGTCGAGCTCTGCCAACGAGCGACCTGTCTGCCTTGGGAGTTGAGGGACCCATCCTTCCGATGAAGCGTTGCCGCTCTCCGGATGAGACCAAGCCAAAGATGGCCTGGAGGATGAAGATTTGACTGTGTACGATGGCCATCTAGTGAAGGACGACTCGTCACCACAGCCCTCGCGTCTAGGCAGAGTCGCCCGCCAGAGTAAACGGACGGAGAACTCGACTGTAACAGAGACTAGAGTTATTTGCTCGGATTCCCAATGACCCGTCGCAGGTTATCAACCACATCCCCTGCCCAACACAAGGACCTGCAACTTTTGCTCCCAACATCGTCAACTTCTTTTTCTTAGTCTCTCAACACTTTTGTCACTTACTTTTCTGCGACCAGTTCCTATACATACATATTTTGAGCCACTCGTCATGCCACCAGCCCCTATGAATCTTCCCGCCGGAGCCGGTCAGCCCTCCACATTCGACAAAAGTTAGTCCGATTACGAGCCCGATTCCTTCTGAGACCTTGGTTTTGAAAAAGTTTGATGGACTAAAATCATCGTTTTTGACTTTCTGTTGATCACAGTGAAGATGGGTGCTACAATGGGTGTAAGCATCTCTATTTCTATTCTGTCCCTGCTACTCTTAGATGATGTGATTTTGAGTAAGCCTTATAATCTGAGTCCAAGGCTTACGCAATTCATTATGTGAATTTGGGGTGTGGTGGGTGACATCGTAGACTGTTGTTGGGCTCAGCATGGGTTTCATCTTTGGAGGGTTTACTGTCCTGCGGTGCGTCCATTTGTTCATCTTGATCTGTCTTCATCAACTCTCTCTGTTTTAGTCAACAATACTTATCAATCTTGGGTCTATCCTCTCCCTTCTTCTCTCATCCTTGTTTGACGACCGGTCATATGCTAGAGGCGGAGCCGGACCTAAGGGACCGCTTCACACCATGTCTCAGTACATGCTTAGTTCTGCCGGTATGTCACGTCTCAGTTGACAACTTCGAATCATTCTTAAGGAGAGCGGATGAGACGGGACCAAATTTCAAATGAATTCGTGACTGATGGTTTCACTACTTGGTCGATTTGCGTTCATCGGTCGTGCTGATTAGGAACCTTTGGATTCTTCATGTACGTTCCGGGTTTTCTCTACGATGTCTTTTCTTATTTTTTTCTGAGGTTCTTTCAACTAGAATTGCACGCTCACACTTTTCTCCTTCCATCTTTCTCTTTAACAGGGCCATCGGTTCTGTTGTCCGAAATGACTCGCCTGAATCGTTGATGGCTAGAGACAGTTTGGCCCATGTGCGAATCGCTAGCAAGACAGAAGGCACTGCTTGGCTTAACGCTCAATACGCTCGAGATCAGGCAAGCACAAAAAGAATATAAAAATGGGAGACGTAATGCTGCATGATATACAATGTCGTATGACATTGAGAAAATACGCGTATTTGCCAGCGAAAATGATTGATCACCTATTTATTTACGTTCTGTCTGAATAGAGTTAAATAAACACGTATCGACTTGTGCGAGGATGGAAGAGAAAGAACTGGTAAGGGTGACGAAAGTGACTTGTGTGTAGCGATACAATATTTTCCCTCATCATGTACATGGACACAAAGACTTCAAAGAGTCAGCTCTTTCAGTTCAGAGGAGCTATAAAATCGTGAGAAGAAAGTTCATCGACTTCGATAAAGCTGACTCGAACCTGATTGACAGAACGACAACGAAGAGTTTGGTATCAGCATCACTTACACTCATACACTCGAGACGCCTAAATGAAACGTACTGAATGAACACTCTGCTCAGACATCACACGCTCCTTAATCATCTGCTCGACCTGCTGAGCTTCCTTGAGACTGATGGCATCCGATTTAGGGAACCCAAGCTCAAGCTCGATTCTCGCGCCCGCTCCGGATCCGATCCCTTTCAATGTACGAACGTCCCATCTGACGTTCCTTTCCTTCTGGCTTGATAACGTGCCAGTTTTCTGATCGGTCAGTTGTTCTTGTTGAAGGTCTTGGAGGATCGCCCGAACGTCGTCCAGAATTTCTTGGTCGCATGAAGAGTCCAGAAGCGTCAGAGTTGATCGATACGTCAGGATGGACGATTGGTATAGAAGCATTGTCGAGACGAGAATTCCGCCGAGAGGATCGAGGATGGGAAGACCAGCGGTGGATCCAAGGATGGAGAGTAGGGCAATGAATGACGTTAACGCGTCCGATCGATGATGTAGCGCCTTGCGAGAAATTGAGTACAAGATGAATGTTAGACAAAAGCAAGCGTAGTAAAAAGTAAATGGAATTGTCTGCATACATTTGCAGCGAGAACTGAAGAATTTTCTTCCTCGCCGACTTTTTTCGTGATTCTATACATCCATTCTTTCACTACGACACTCAACAAAGCCGTCCAGGCTGCATTTGGATCGAGCAACCCACCAGACTCGTCTAAGGCGATCTCATGGGTGTGAGAATGATGGCCGGCGAGCGCGTGAGGAAGATGAGGGAGGTAGTGAAGGATGTTAGACTCGGAAAACGGGATGTTAGTAAGAAGCTAGCAGGTCCTCACAAGAAAAAAGACGATTGATATTCAGAAATGGCTTCCAACCGCAAGATATGAATGCATCGCATGAAGATACGTACAGTATAACTGTGTATCCCGATTCCTATTGAGCCAACAACTAGAATGGCGGACACAGTAAGCATTCCCAACGTGTCAAACTTTGAGAATCCGACTGGAAACATCTTTGACGGTGGTTGCCGAGACATGTTGCTAAATTTGGCCAATGTGATAGACAAAGATGAGGGATTAGCACGAGAATATCGGAATGATGTGTTGGGTGGAGGCACTCCCACTTACTAGCAAAACAATGTGACAAAGTCTCCTAGCAAGTCTGAAGCAGAATGACCGGCCTCCGCCAACAAACTAGCAGAATTGTATCTCCTAATTAGATTGAGACAGTCAAAAACAACAAACGACGGTAAGCTATAATTGGCTATCATTGTCCTGCCTCTCTGACAGTCTTCTACAAACGCGACGGTAGAGGAAGGGTATGAATGAAAGAAAAGGAAGAAAAGAGGGATACAAATGAATCATCTACTGACCAACCAGAGAACAATTTGAGTCCGGTTAATCCGACGTTACTCGCCAGCCCCAAAAGCGTCACTCTACTTCCTCGGTCACCTTTTCCCATTAAGGCTGCTCGGAGTGAGTCTGGAGAAGGCGTTGCATGCGAATGGGAATGCCCACCAGAATGGGAATGAAACGGGTTGAAGGAGGAATGAGAGTGATCGTGATTATGTGAATGGGAGTGTACTTTTGCGGCCTTCTGGGTTTTGGCGGACGAAGTAGTCGAAGGAGAAGACGGATCGGAAGGTTCAGAGTGAGGGGTTTGCAAAGCCGACGTAGTAGACATCGTCCTGGAGGCTACTAACGGTGATAAATTTGATGATGATGACCGGAAGCACAACGCTGGGCGAAATAGATTAGAACCTGAACGCGCGGGCGAAAAATCTGAGACGGAAGCTACGGTCCGTTGAGATTTAGCAAGATATACAGAGGATACCGAACGAAACGGCTGAGTCAAGAGAGTAGATTGTGTGTAAACGATAGGACTATATAGGTGGGTAGTTAATTTAATGGATCCCGCAAACAGCATCGAATGGAGAAACGGTGGGGAGTTGGGCCAACGACTGATAGGATAGAGATCTCTAACTTGGGCCCAGAAGGCCAATGGAGATGGAAGATAGGAGAGAGAAGACGGAATAAAGAGAGAGTAAGAAAGGTCTCTTCCTATCAAAGAGACCGGATTCGGTTCAAAAGCGGATGGTTGAGTAAAAAGATATAGCAGAAGAATTAAGATGGATATGAAGAACGAACAGAGATGGAAAAAAGTGAGACAAAAGCAGTTCGAAATCCTAGATAGTCGTGTGGGAGGAGTTAACGCTGGCTGTGATGGCTAGATATCTACCCCACAATGCAGGATAAGCCATCTTTCCTCACTGCCTTGTCCTCCCTTACCGATGACGTACCTAATGTTTCTACGACATTTGAATCAACAGAACAATTTTGCTTTTCCTTCTTGAATAGATTGGGGGTATAGAAGACATATTCATAAAGTCGAAACGAAAAAAGAGGGGGGTAATGTGCGCAAAAAAGAATTGAAGGTATGATCAAAGAAAGTGTCCGTTAGGTGTAAAAGTAAATGCAACACGGGGGCATAAGAAGACATGAAAAACGAGCAATATCGTCAGACTACTAAAAGACGAGACGGCAGCTGGAGGTAAAACAAAAGATTTAACAAGAAAAGAGATAGAGAAATGACAGGAGAAAGAATCCATTTAGGGAAAAATCACAGCAATCAAATCAACTACTTGTCGTTCTGGTGATCTCTTGGGCTACTTCCGTCGCCTTCCAAAGAATGTACCAGGAGCGTTTGTCGTGCACTATCCTGGTTTGAGGATTTGTGCAAGGAGAAGAGCGAGTCCCGAGTCTGGGAAAGATGGAAGAGAGACTGCCGGTAGGCGACCTAAGTATAAACCAATCAACTCGATCAGCAACTTGCATACGTTGAGCACAAGACAGGCAAAGCAGGGAAGAGAAGAGTATACCTGTTCTGTGTAGTACTGTTCCAACATGATCTGGTGCTGTGCTCTAGATTTTTTATGGAAGTACCAAAGCGTACCAAACGTCCCGGCAATGACTGACGATAGATAACGAAAATGAATGAAAGAAAGACAACATCGAAATGATCAGACCAGCTGACTAGACACAATGCAACGAACAGATAAACGGCAAATCAACTTACGAAGAACTATGCAGACGGCCACGACCACGTAAACCCAGGTAGCTGGGGTGACCTTAGAATGAGCTTGCATAATGCATTTAGAGTCAGAGCCACAGTTGTTAGAGGAGCATCTAGCAGGAAAAAGGAAGCAGAAGAATGTTGAGTTTCTCAGCTCTTGGTTCTACCTGGCGAAACAAAAAAGGATGGAAAGTGTTGTACTCTTTATCTGCTGAACAGTCTTCTCCTACGTCTCGAGTACTGAGGCAGACCAGACTCGTTCCGTCACAATACCCACCGCGTCGGCAACTATCGAGAGAGAGACAACAAACCATAAAATAAATTAGTTTTTTCTTTCTTTAAAAATAGCGAACGAAAAGGAGGTCGAGAGAAGGTTTCTTACTTATCCCTGCTCCGGATGTCCGCGATGGGATTGCCTTCGATTGTATACTCGATAAACACCAAGTTCTCCACTTCACACGTCGAATTGAGCGTCACATTTTGATACTGACACATCTGATTGAGGCAGATCGATCCATTCGTGTTCCTTGAACTCGTGAGGTCTGACCAATCGTCAGATTTCGAGCATTCATCTGAAGGACAGAAAAGATGTGAATAGACATAGTAACGAACGAGGCCATCAGCTGTGTCGGCAAGATAGAGCAAGAAACTGTAGTCTAACCGTCTCTATCAAGCTGGCAGGTTTCACCTGGCCCGACCTGGGCTACACAACCAGATCCCTCATCAGGGCAAACGTATCCTTCTGAACAACGAGTTGGTAGCACGGCATCCTCACCGTACCCATATGGATACTGCAGTTTGAGAGAAGGAGAAAAGGTTAGTCATTGCCAGACTGTTCGCCTCTCCGTTAGAGGAACATTCCAGAACGGAAAGAAACACGAAATACTTTGTGAGAGGAAGAATGACGGAGAATCCGAACTCAACTGACCTCTTCTCTTCTACAGGTCCTGGCCACACAGATGTTATCAGATGAGCAGTACGCTGTCGCGACGCATCCGGTGTTGAGTGCATATGTCGTGGTGTCCAGATGAACTGCATCATACCTAGTCCAAAAGAGGCGCGTGAAAAGAATCAGTATTGAGTCAAACCACAAAGCAGGTCGGTCCAGTGAAACATAGACAAGGAAGCTGGTAAAATAGAGAAAGGGAAGGGAAAAACATCCTAGAAGGAAAGATACATACTCGCAAGTTCCACCGATGTCTGCCTTGGCTGCCCGAACGGGAGTGATCAAGTTGGAGGCCAGCGAAAGCAGGGCGAGAACGACTGGGGAAGCCAACATTCTTTTATTTTCTAACTTGTTTCTTTCCCTTCTAGTTTGAACTAATTGATCTATCTCGTCTTCTTTTAGAGACGGGGTGTTAGTTTGAAAGGAGCTATCTTAAGGAGAGAGGAAGATAGAAGGCAGGAGGTAAAAGGGTGAAAGCAAAGCAAAGCAAACAAGAGAATGCAAGACAGTAACCCGGTGCGCAGTTCGGTATGCAAAGACTACAAAACTCTTATAGTAATCTTTAATAGATCTTTGTTGTCTAGATAAAGAATCAATTATATTGGCCGTCTAACAGTCTCTTGTAAATGCACTAGTACGTTTTCTATTAGGTTTTTCAATACTCTAAAACTAATTTTTCGTATACAAACTTCTGATATATTTTTTCAATCATTTTTCTAATACATCTCTCTATTCCAACGATATTCATCAACTTGAGTAGGTCCTCATCTTGAAATAGGAAACAGAACACAACTCACTCCACCCACTCAGTGTCTACAATCTCTCATTCTACTTCTACTCAAATCTTTTTTCTTCTCTTACTTTCCTTTCTCTCTCGATGAGCTCGGCCATCAGGATCACAGCTCCTTCTTCGCCGGCGTCTGGATCAGCCACTTTAACAGCACCTTTGTCGGATGCTTCCACCGTGCCCAATAGAGGAGGTCTGTTCATCATCTCGCACTCAATTTAGTGTTTCATTCACACTCAGCTATCGTCTCTACTTTTCCTCTTTTTTTTTTTGCTCGTTCAACCTCTCATCCTCAATAGCGGCGGCTAAGCTATGCAGGAACACATTGATCTACGGGTATGTCTATCCACCACCTGCTTTTGTTGTTTCGCGTATTCTATCTCCGCCAGCATCTACTGACCACAAGAGCTTGAAACCCATGTCGGACCCAACAGCTACTGTAAACACGAGAATGATGGGGTGAGTATTATCTTGTTTCCTTCACTCATATTCTTCTTCGCTCTAGTCAGGCTTTCGCTCTTTTCCTCATTGATACGATCATACTAACAGCCATCTCTGACTCTAACGTTCAGTGTCTTTTCTATCATCCTTCGGTAAGTTCCCCTCGTTCTTATCGTTCCTCCGGTTTCCAGCAGACTGAACGAATCCTCCTATCGCTCGCCAATTAGCCTACACCTCAACCTCCAACTCATCCTCAAAGCTCTCCAAAGTGAACTTGTCTTACTTCCTTCCGAACTTCTTCCTTCTCGAGCAATGCTGACCATGCTTTGCATCTTTCTCGTCACAGTTCCCCTACGCTTGCTCCAGCAGAGCCCAATCGGACGCTTCCCTCGACAGCTTTGTCTCTTCTAGCAGCAAAGAACGTGTCGGCATTCGTTCCAAAGACTGCTTCCTCGGCTGCCATTGTCATAAAATCGCCCGATTCGGAAGAGAAAGAGAGGTAAGTCCTCAGCATGAACATCTACCTTCTCGTCGCTCTACTCTAAGATATCAGCTATTCTTCTATCGGTGATCTTCTTTTAAATGTATCTAGTCCGTCACCGGCTTTGAAGGCATCAACGCCTGCATTTCATATGTCCCCCAACAAATCTCAGGCTGTTCCGTCTCTCATAGGCCAAAACAATTCAACACTAGATACAGGTCTGAGCGAAGTATACTCTCAGTTGTCCTTGGTAAGTCGTCATGGCCCTACGGACATTTGTTGTGTATAAAGATGATTTATAATCCGAACTTGCATTAGAATGCGCCTCCTTTCGATCCCCCATTTGTCTCGAGGGCGCCTGACTACTCTAATCTTCAGCAACCCATCCAGTTGGACGACAGCCTCGTCCCTTCGCTTGCTGGAGCGCTCTACGAGGATCAGTTTTATCAACACCCAGTGGTTAGACAGCCAGTCCGTATTTCTCTATATTTTCGTCTCTATGCACTGTACTATTCTATATCCTGGCTTTCGTGAGCTGAGATTGAATTAAATTCATAACCTGAATCAGTTGGACTACAATCTATATACTACTCCGTTGCCCTATATACATTCTCTTCACCATCCATCATCCCTGAATCAAACCCCAACCGCCCAGGACGCAAACCTTCACACGTTTTTCCTCTCACCTACGCTCTCCAAAGATCTTCATCAGCGCTCTGCTGCCATCATGGACTCATCGCCGCTCCCTATTTCTGGTCTACCAGAAACTCTGCACGTCTACCACAGCCTATACCCTCTGGAGTCTGGAACCGTGGGTGCACCAGCACCAGGTGCGCTTTCAGGAGAAGCATCTGCCAAAAAAGCTAACAATGTCCTCGGACTCGGGAGCGAAGTTTACAAAGCTGTCAGTGAACGAAACGGAAAGGTCTATTGTCTTCGTAGAATCGAGGGTTTCAAGATTATGCATGACAAGGCTTTTGGTCCGATCGAGAGCTGGCGCAGGGTTCATCACCCCACAATCGTTTCTGTCCAGGAAGCATTCACCACTCGGGCGTTTGGAGACAACTGTACGGTTTATCTGTTCTCACTATCTGTATCTGTGTTTCAACCTCGTCTACCGAGCTGATCGTTTCCTCCTTTATAACGTTTGTCTCAGCTGTCATATTCGTTTCGAATTATCATCCGGCCGCTAGAACGCTCTATAGTGAACATTTCGTTCCGCGGCCACCGACAGTAGGTAGAAACGGCCGACTTCAGCCGCAAGACATGCACATCCCGGAGCGGACATTGTGGAGCTACATCATCCAAATTGTCGGCGCCCTCAGAGCAGTCCACAAGGAAGGACTGGCCTGTAGACTGATCGAGAGCAGCAAGATTTTGGTGACTGGTAAAAACAGGTTCGTCTGGTTGGTCACTTTTGAGGTCACGAGCAGAATAATGTACTTTAGTTGGCTTATCTTGATGTTGGTGTCTCGTGCAGAATACGGATCAGTTGTTGTGGTGTCCTGGACGTGATTGCGTATGACGGTGGACAGAACATGGCTCAGCATCAAGTAAGTACCATCGTACTTTTTACAATAGCTCAAAGCTACCGATGTGATAACTAACCTATTCCTTAACGACCTCTCTTCCATAGCAAGAAGATCTAGTCTCTCTGGGAAAGCTCATTCTCTCCTTGACGAATCTGTCGACGTCAGCCACACAAAACCTGCCAAAAGCGCTTGATATTCTTTCTCGATCGTACTCATCTGACATCCAGAATTTGGTGATGTACCTGCTGGGGAACCCTGGACAAAATGGAAAGACCGTGGAAGAACTGGCAGGATTAATCGAAGGTAGGGTGTGGGCCGAGATGGAAGCGGCCGAAGAGTGAGTTCCGTTTTATTATTGTTTATTTCCTGAATGTTTTGGTGTGACAGCTTAATTAACGCCGAACCTCTCTGATCCTCTTCAGCTACAACGACATATTGGAGAATGATATGACCCGAGAGTTGGAGAACGGACGGCTGGTCAGACTGTTGTGCAAGTTTGGATTCATAAATGAGCGCCCTGAGTATGTGTTTTCCCTTCTTCAATTTATTGGGCCTGGGGCCTATAAAAACGATACAAGCTTCATATCGTGCTGAAAC
>MVAI01000248.1:0-24841 GCA_014825565.1 Phaffia tasmanica | reverse complement strand
TGATATATATATATAATAAGCGGAGACATTTCGACGGACTTGTCACATGCAAACGATTGTACGTTCGGTACCCGACTTTTATCCGAGTTATTCCTCGTATTCTTCTCTTCTTCCCGGTAGCGACCGGTCGAAAATTCATCCCTTTTGATGAAGGCTGGATTGGGAAGTGAAGTCCATCATTCGTCAAGAGTACACTGAACAGATCAGAAAAGAAAGGGTGGTGATAGAGAGAAGAGCATGAGGGTTGTGGGTCGAAAGGAAGAGTAGGTAAGAAGGAGGGACGGAAGAAAGTAAAACAGGATGAAAAGGAAAAAGAAAGGTGAGAGCCACAGAACGAAGCCAAAGAGAAGTAAAGTGGTCGACCGCGTTTTCTTTATGCCCATCTCCTCCATCTACAAGAGCAGCATGTGACGGGCGCGACAGAAACTGTCTATGCTCCCCAGAATCTGTTAAACGCACAGACAAGTACACGCATCAGTAAGAAACGAGAGTGTTTTGATTTGTGTAGAGTTGGCGCCGAGAAGTCACACTCAAGAGAAAAGGGAACGAACCCTTTTCGCTTGGTAAAGCACATCCACCATTTACTCGGTACAGTCGCCTGATGACCTCTTTCAGGTTTGTCCATCCAGAGAGAAAGAGGTGGATTTAAGAAAAGTAGGTACGCTATCAGTGACACATGATGCGTTGATAGATATACATAGCCGAAACTGGGAAGCGCGACGTACTCGCTGTCTATGGGATACAAGTGATCAAGCAACCGGAGAACGACTTCTTGTCTTGCCTGCGTGAGATACGTCCTGAGATGATCTATTATAAGCAAGATGAACGGAAATGTCGATCGATTTGATCGTTAGTATATGTCGCGTGCCAAGAAGAAGATCAGACGGAAAAGGGAGACAAGAAATCTTGACGGACCGGCGTCGACCGAATTGGCTGGCGGGGCGTACATCGAGTTGAGTGGGAAGGTAGCATCTCCAGGGAGAGCGAACGAGTCTAGAGCAAGTGTGCCGAGAACCTTCTTAGCCTCTGCCGGCGGAAGAGCTGTCCGATGGGAAGCTACCTTGGAGAGAACCTCGGAGATAAAGAGAGTGAGGTAGATGAGCAGTCTGTCGGCTGGTCCATTGAGTTCGAAATTTCGGAATAGGCAGTTCGCTCTGAATAGGGAGATGGCTTCGTCGATAATGTCCGGCGACGATGGATCCGCTATATGGAAGGATATTGAGTGTTTATATGAAGATCAGTAATCACAATATATTGAAAGAAAGAAAGAAAGAAGAAAAGTCGATAGAGTATATGGTACGATGTCGGAGCATCCAAAGATGGGCTGTACGGAAGTATCTAGTATGCAGAGGGAAGAACGGATGATAAGAGAGTAAGAAGGAACGCGATGAAACGAACCCAACGGAGCAGGACCTCTAAATCGAGTCTTGAGAGGAAGAACGGAGGTGTTGCCGACCACACGGACGTCTTCAAGTTCGTTAAATGAGGAGTGGTAGGCCTGATGAGATTCGTTGTATTTGAACGAAGAACAGGTGGTGTCAATTATAAATGAAGCTGAGCAACAGAAATCGTCTGATCGAAGAAGAAGACAAAGACAGATGGAAAGGAACTCTTCTGTAGGAATACTTACAGGCATAACTGTTTATGGTCTAGAGAGTTAGGTGAACGATCTGTCCTCTATCTCGGATGGCCTTTTTGAGGAAAAGAAAGAAGAAGGAGAAGGAGAAGAAAGTGTAGGGTGTAGTCAAAAGATGAGATGGAGAGCGAGGCGAGCGGCGAGGACTAAGCGTGAGCAGCGTATAGATTGGATGGTTACGCAACTGACTAAGCAGAGAAGAGTTAGACAACTTGAGTAATAAGGAACAAGGCACACTTGTAAACTGCATGCTTAGCAAGCTACTGATAGCGACTGGATGTTGTAGCCACACGCGTGATCCACGCTGCACAGCCAACATCTCATATGGGACTCGATCACACGTGTCGTGTGGACTGAGGCTAAACATGAGACAAGGCGACATCGAAACGTACTAAACCGATGCCAGAGAAGGGCCAAGAGAAAGAGAGGGCAAGGGGTGACATCAAATAAAGTGGAATAAGATTGGAAAAAAAATCAAAAAAAATCAAATAAGATATTTAGCTGCGCATCGATATTTGTGCCTGTACCTGTGCCGAGATGGAGAACTCTCCGCGCTTGCGTGCTTGAATGACTTACGGTTTACCCCACATTCAAGACCATTCCAAAAGAATATATTCACTCCCACATCCCCCACAAAACCCCAAAATGTCACTGACCCCGGGAACATTCATACCGATCCGTCTGCGCTCCTACGCTGCTGGTTCTTTCGGCCATTATATATATTTATGTACAAGTGTCTAGGCACACTTGTTCCTGGTGGCCCCTCCGCTTGCCCCGGACAAAAGAGAGTCGATCGAGCGTTTCCCCTCACTTTCAAGACATTCTCTCGTTGACAATCACGACTCTTCTGCTCTCTTTCGCTCTTTCTCTCCGAATACGTCTTATTCGTCCTTCTTTGCCTTCTCTCTTTCTAGGTTTAGTGTCCAGAGAGGAACCTCACCAAGAAGACAAATCCAAGGAATCGAGTGAAGAAAAAGGGGGAAAAAAGAAAAGAGAATAGCAACCAACCGACAAGACAAGAAGGCCTCAGGGTTCTTCTCTTTACTGTAGAAAAAACGAAAAAAAAAGAAAAAAAAAGGAACGGACAAAGAAAAAAAGCCCACCTTCTCATTCACACCTAACTGTTCTTTCTTCCCCGCCTTTCGGTATTCTCCTCTCCCCATCAAGTTACATCCACATATCATCATCTTTCCATCTCATCCTCCCACCTTAACTTCTTCCTTTTCAAAAATTTAAAATCAACATCCTATGCCTCCCGATCCATCGAAACCTACCTCGACATATCGAGAAAGGGTTTTCTGGACACCTGAAGAGGATTCTCTGTTACTTAAATTGGTCGCCATCCATGGTGAGTACCCTGAATTCCTTTCGCAGCGTTCTGTATGGAAAGCCGGTATATCTCATCCCGAGTGAGACCTTTCCCGAAACGGGCTATCGAATGGCACATTCTTTCGTTCGAAAGCCATATGTCTTCCTCATTTTGTTCTTGTTCTCTGTTCGATTTGGAACTTGATGAACCTTTTCTCAAGGTTCCTTTCTTGAATCTGGCCTGCTTTCTCTTTATGACTAATATCCCAACCAATCTTTATCCGCTGTCCTTGCTTGTTCTTTCTTCTTTCAGGTAGCCAAAGAGGCAAAGATAGCAAATGGCCTATTGTGGCTGCCGCGTTGGAAGGTCGTAACATCAAGGTGGGTTTTCTCTTCATACTTGGCGTCTATTCAGACCTTCTTGCGCTTGCAGTGACTCACGGTGGGTCGTATGCGTTATGCCGGTTTGCTTTCTTCTTGCCGGCTTCTTCTTGGTCTTCACCTTATTAGGATTGCCGCAAGCGGTACTTTCACTCGCTCGCTCCGAATCTAAAAAAAGGTCGTTGGTCAAAGGAAGAGGATCGTCTACTTCTCGAAGGGTTAGAAAAGCTTGGACCGGTGTGGTACAAAGTGAATCTTGACGTCTTTAACTCAGACACGATCCACCTATCGTGTCGCCTCTGTAGATTACAGAAACTCATCCACCTTGTAGGTATATCAACCGGTATGCTAATCTGACATTCCCTTTGACCTATCGAACAGATTGCCCAAATGATTCCTGGCAGAAAGGATGACCAATGCGCCAAACGCTGGAAAGAAGTTCTGGATCCTAGTCTATCAAAGGTCCGTCTGTGTCCCTCCACTACTATCTTTCCGTCTCTTTCCATATTGACGTCCTTTGTACATCCGTTTCCAACTCTTTCTTCTTCGCTTTCTACAGGGTCAACCATGGTCCAAGGAAGAAGACGAATCCCTTCTTTCGCTGTTCGAGACAACCGGTCCCAAGTGGCAACTGATCGCAAAGTCGTTACCTGGTCGGACAGGTCTTTGTTGTCGGAACCGCTGGCGAAAATTCAAGGGTGACGAAAAAGTTGCGGCAAATCTGTTGGAAGTCGAGGAACAACAGAAAAAGACGGGCGGCAACGCCGGTGGTACTCGAAGCTTTCCAGAAGGGGGTCGAGGTAGACGGAGCGTCAGCTTTCCAGAGAGAGATCTTGCCTCGCACAATACTTCCAAAGGATCTGTGGTTAAAGAGCAGACCGAAGAACATGGAATCAACGGTAGGGATAGCATGATGTCTGGCATCTCAACCAACTACCAGAATGGTTCGCCTTCCGAAGATTCGATGTCTTCCTCCCAGTTCAGCGAACTCCGACCGTCAAGCTCTCGACTAGGAAGCGAGACTCAACCATCTCCCTTCGGGAACTTACTCGACCTTCAGTTCCCACCTTCGGCCGGTCCATCCGGCGGTAATCCATCGTTTCCTCATATGTTTGACCCCCTACCACCACATCTCAAGCCATCCGACCGGACTCATTCGTCAGACTCATCTGCTCGGTCTAATGGAATCACCGCTTTCAACATGTCTGTCTTCAACAATCCACCTCAGTCGTCATCCTCCACGTCCACACAACATCAACAGCCTCACCACCACCACCACCAGGCCGACCTCCCTTCCTTCAACTCTCTCGGTCAGCAACAACCGTCTTATAATCGGGTTGAAACACCTGCATCTATTTTGTCAAACTCATCCAATCGGACGAGAGCGCCAACCGCCTCGGATGGACTTCTCTTCTCCCGTGATCTTGGCGCCAGGCTGAATGCGATCGACGAGGACTTTCCGAGAGAGAGGTTCAACGTGAATGATCCCGGAAATGACCACCGTTCAGACATGTCGCCTGATGCTCACCTCGGGGCCAATCGGCACAGCAACAACGTTGGCAACCGAATCAATTCGGATGGAGGCGGAGGGGGTGGACCAAACTGTCTGTCAAACATACAACATGGTCCATTCGCTCATCTCCTTCATTTGGACAATCATCATCTAGGCCCGAATGGAGGGACGGCAAGCGCCGGATCCTCACCCGCTTTCGTTTCAAGCTCTTCTCCTGGCGGAACAGGAATCTCACCCTCGACCACCAACAATTCTGCCAGTGGCGGAGGCCAAGGTGGCGGAAGTGGAAACGACAACCATGGTGCACCACAGAGTAGGCCGGGATCTGACGCGTTTTCAACGCCTGCTTGGGACCCACATAACTCGCAGAACGGTAACATGAAACTTCCGCCGACCGATTCGACCCCCAGCTCTGGCCACACAAACTCGACGACGGCAGCAACGACGACTTCCCAGAGTGCTGCTTCCCACTTCCAAGAAACTCTCGATGCAGATTGCAATCCGACTTGGGTTCAATCCTTCCTGGCCTCGCTTCACCACCCATCGGCATCTCTTCCGCCCTCCGCCTTGAACTCGCCCGTCTTCACAGGGGCGTGGGAAGGCGGTCTGTTCTCTGCGCCGCCCTCGCCTCAGAAACACCTTTACCTTCACCTTCCGGTTTTGACCGAAGAGGACACCGAGATGCTGCCACCATCGGTGATGGACGGAAGCATGCCACCTCCGTCAAGTACAGCCAGGCTCAATAACAAAAGCCAGGCGACTTCCTCCAACCAACAACAACGACCACAGCAGGGTCAACAATCCGGTTTCAACGGCTCGAATCAAGCAAACTCTTTTTCATCTTTATCCTTTAACAACAACAACAATAATAATAACAGCAACTCACTGAACTCGAGTAGTAACCCTTACCCACCCCCCCGATCGACATACCCAAATCCTTCGCTTTCCAACAGAAACAACAACAACAACAACAACAAGCAGCAATCGCAATCGGCTCCACCGGTACCTGTGGCTCAGCAACAACCAACCTTGCAGTCATCATCCCAACCGCAACCTTCCTCGCAGCCTATGCCACAGCAATACGCTCTTCCTCCGTTGCCTTACTTGACATGGGATCCTCGTCCGGCAGAAGAACAGCTGATTCCCAGTCCGATGGTTCTTGTGCCCGCTTCTGTTTTAGCGGGGTTGATTGAACGGGCAAGCATGGTTGATGCTGACGGCAGACCGACTGGAAGGCGACGTTGACCTGAGAGAAATGGAAATCAGGAAACGAAACGAAGAATTTGGAATAGGATCGGTGGCCCGGGTTGGTTCGAAAAGGTTGAAGAAACGTCCAACGGTTGTTGTTGTTAGGACGATACCCGAGATCATTCTTCTTGGATCTTGGTAGATGAAAATCCAGTATTTCATCGCTTATCTGTCGTGGAAGGGGTTGAGAAAAACAAAAGAAAGGAAACCTTGCCGTACTCATGCTGTGCTCTTGTGCTGTTGTCGATATTAATCTTGTTCATGCTCCTATCCTCCCTTCACTATCTTGTTGCCTTTTCTTGTTTCTCTTCAACTTTCATGTTCTTTCTATCTCTTTTCTCTTTTTTCGGGTTTCTTGCTTTTTCTCCTCTGTTTCGTCCTCTCCACTCTCATCAGTGTTGTTTGTTGTCTTTCTAAACCTTTTCTCTTTTGTAACTCAAGGGAGAAGACACGTTCCCCTGATTCGGTCTTATTCTTTAGTGTGCCTCTCTTCTCTCTTCAAAGGGAGCGAATGAGTTTTCTTTTTCTTTCGTGTTTTATATCTTGTTCTTTCTACAGATCTTGGTTTTGAAGTACACTATCTCCATCGTCTACTTATTTGTTCCTCTTCCTCTCCCTCTCTTTCCCTCCTCTTTTTTGCTCTCCTTCGTCTCATCTTCGGTTTCAACATCGCCTTTCGCTTCTCGATAAATGAGGGAACATCCATTATATACACACATCATATACATATCATCATAACCTACTCGACCTTTTTTTATATAGCTTAATCTCTATTCCATCTTAATTCCCTTTATCCTAACATCCCTTACTCTTACCCTTCCTTCTCCCCGATAATGTTTTTAAACTCATCTATCTTTACCATTGCACATATCCAGTCAATATCCCTTGCCTTCCTCCCATATTGCCTGAAGCTTCTCCACTTTTTTCGTCTTCTTGGTTTATCATACTTTTTGCTTGACCAATATCTCGATTTCTTTGAAAAGGAACGAACTCAAACGATCAAACAAGCAACTTCTGTTCCCCCTGCAAGAGGGATTCTCGTTCAAGTCTTTCGCATACATACATACACAAACATATACACAGCTCCATCCGCATATGGTTTCACCAGTCGTGGCATCGTCGGTTCGCCTCAGTATTCATGTTTAGATACACAACGCAGGGGTTACCTCAAAGAGTAAGCGAAAGAGAGAAAGAAAAAAACGAAAGAGGAGACGTCAAAAGATTCAGAAAATGATACTCAAAGGATGTATACATGATGATGCGATACAGGAAAGACAGTAATGACTGATGGAGCGAAATGGAATCGGAAGGTGTGAGGGAGCGGATATAAGAATGTGTGGTCTAGGCTCAAAAAGCAGAAGTGAGGAGTAAGAATATCAAGGAAGGAAAACAGTTGAGAGCAAGAAGAAGGTTATAATACATATGAGAGCCTAGTTGGGTAAATGGATTCCAAACAGATAGAAGACACAAAGACAATGCATAGCGCATAAGCAAGAAAACATAAAGCGTCAAAGCTAGATGAGCGCGATCAAGAAAGGTGTCGAATGAGAAAAGACAAAAGGACGTCAACCCGTAAGTATGTCGGATCGTTCAAAACTTTTTCTGGACTTCTCGGCATTTATTGAGACTTACCGATTCAGAACCAACATATATGTTCAGAAGAAGTCGGGGGTTCTAATATGAAGGCCTGGTAACTTGCTGTCGAGCCCGAAGAGCTGACTCTCTTTCATCGGCTGCTTGAAGCTGAGCCTCAAGTTCTTGCAGCTCAAGTGTCATCTTGGAAGTGAGTGTTTTCCTTTGAACGAATAAAATAAAAGGGTCAAGACCCGGAGAGAGAGAGCGATCGAAGATGTCAGTTCTGGTCGTTGACATCTTGCGCTCTCATCTCTTGTCTCCAGGCAGGAACCATCAAAAGGAGGTAAAGCAAGAACACATCATTTTGGACGATAGTGGCACTCTCGCCTCATACAACCTAACACGCAAACAGAAAAAAAAAAAAAAGGAAGAGACAAAGAGAAACACTTACCTTTTCTCTACATCCAAAGCAAGTCGATCTACCTTTTCCTTCTCTCTTCTCTCTTCATCCTGTCCTTGTGCCTGAAAGTTCTCTCTCCCTCTTATACCGGCACCCACACCTGTCACCAACGAATCTCCGCTAGTCCCAGCATCCAAAAACTCTGCCCATTCATCTCCTAACAATAAAGATCCCAAAACTGAGCCAGACCCAAAATCTGTATCCCGATCGATCGTTCCTAACATAGGAGGTCCGTTCGGGGAGTCAGACCTAGCTGTTGTGGTCATGTTTGTAGAAGAATGATATCTAGCTTGAACTTCGGACATATGCTTGCCGGGATTTGTTTTGTTCTTCAGCGTCGAGATGGTCGGAGTGATATTGAGTATCAACCAAAGCAGGAAGCAGGGTTGTATATCAAGGGAACAAAAGAAAGCAGAGACAAATACAACGATGAAGAGAGATGGCAGTTTGTACCTCCAAAGAAGAGAATTTCAGGGGCTGATTATGTAACAGGGGTCAAGATGGTCTTGCCTGATGTTTCATCTTCGTTCACTGTAGCTCAAGCGACATCCAAAGCCTCAGCCCATTTTTTTTTCTTTCTTGCTTTCGACGTTTTTTTGTCTTCCCAAGTAAACCACCAGAATGAAGTGAGAAGAGAATCACAAGGGAAAATTTGGTTTGATCAGGGAGTCCGATGAAGAGTTGGTACTGCTACAAATGAATGGGGTGGGCGTAGAACAGGAAACTGTATGAAGAGCGAGCAGAAAGGAAAGGGGATAGATAAATCGAATGAAGAGAAGGGACAAGAACAGAGGTTAGGTGGAGTTGAAAAGATCTACTAGACAGAATGAAAGAACGTCTGATGCAGCAAACGCCTTGATGACGGTAAGAGGAAGGAAGGAAAACAAGGAAACAGAAGCACAAGAGAACGGCAAGATGACGAGATTCATCACCAGTTCCCCAATCGTTTCAATCACTTGTCTGACTTTTCTCGTCGCCTTCCTCCCCCTCGCCCGCCACCGTTGCCTCTGGAGTCGTGTCTTAAGCCCTGCCTCATCGTGGCGACGAATCGTGGCTGACAGACCTCTCTAAGGAAAGATCCGCCTTGTTCAAGAATGTGATACGCTCTAGCAAACTCTTCCTTCAACAAGATTGCTGTGGGCACGTTGATAACACCTGTGCAATTCTTTTGAAGGCGATAGGAAGAGAATCAAGTTGTTTTTCATATCAGAATAAGTATAGTAATGGGGACCAAAGCGATAAAAGACAAACTTTTTCAACAATGAACGGATCCTGAACGACTAACGCATCGTTGATCCATCTCGAATGCGGGATCTGTGCGGCCAGCTGACGTTCTCTCTCCCTGGTCTCCTCATCCATCCTCTCAAGCTCATCCTTCGCCGCCACTGCTGCTGCCTGACCAAAGGGAAATTCTCTACGGACCGTCCCGCCGTGCAAGACGCTGCTTAGACATCTACTCCATTCCCAAGCCCTTACAGCTGACTCCACCCCAACGGCAGGATCGATATGCACCTTGGGTGATTGCTCGCCGTACCATTGGAAAAATCGCTTGACGAGTTCACCCACGTCGACTTGCAAATTTATATTCTTCCATTCGTCAACCTCCTCCTGGGACATTCCTGGCATGTCCGGCCCATCTTCTTCACCCGCTCCGCTCTCCCGGCCGACAGGGGCAAATGTGGTGTCTAACTTGTCGGCCTTATCTCTTTTGAGGAATCCTCTAATCCAAATCTCGGCTGGAGGTACACCCAATCGGTTAATCAACTCAGGCGATTGCAAATTGGGAAGTAGTTGACAAGATTGCATGTATGATACGCAGAGCAAATTCAGTGTGTATGAAGAGAACGTCGGATGTCCACTTCGGCCGGACCTACCAGGTCAAAAGAGATGAAAAGGGAAGGAATTTGAGCCGCCTAAAAATCGTAGTTAGAGGGATAAAGAGATTGGGCACGTACGCGTCGTTGATCTTTCTTGATTTGGCCCAGTGCTTGACGGCATGTAGCAACGGTCGAAGCGTATATGGCGCGAGGAGGCAGTATGAAAGAATTAACGAGGTGTTATATACTCCACCCAGATCATTCACGCTTCAGAACAGGGGGCAAGAAAGAAAATAAAGGTGCAATATGAGATATAGATTGATGGTTGATGCGAAAATGAGACACCTACTTCATATCAACCTCGATGTCCGTCGTGGGATCCCGAAATTTGACTATACCATAACGCAAGGTCATAGACCGGATGAGATTCAAAGACATGGAAGCCGATAGAAAGCGAAGCAGAGGACCTTCATACCTATAGGTGTCTTTGCGAAGGCGATAGCGGTAACATCCATCATGCCTCCTTTAGCTTTAAGCATGTAGGCTAGGTCATACATGTTGTAGATTGTATTTCCTTTGGGCTTCTTGGTTAAATCAAAATTTCGATAGCCTTGTGGATGCTCTTGGTCCTAAAGAGATAAAATAGGTTGAACGGAAGAGGAAAAATTAAACACAGACGGCAAGCGGATGAAGGTAGGCAGAAAGGAGGGAACGTACAACTACACAAAGATCCATGTCACTCTTGTCTCCATCCACACCGATAGCCGCACTTCCAAACACGGCAACTTTGTATTGATTTCCAAACCGGGATACTGCTCTGCACACTTTTTCTAACGTTCTTTCTCTCGATCTGACCGTTGCTCTGGAGGGAACCGATGCCTAAAGGTAGAAAATCATGATTCTCAATGAGTTTGAAAAGAATGATAAGAAAGCAAAGACAAAAAAAAAGACAAACCTCCCAACTCTTAATGATCTCCCGATGTAAGTCACTACCGTCAAGATTAATGACCTGAGGGGGTATTGATGTTCGAGGATCTGGTGTACGATAGTAAGACGATGGAATTGTAGGATGTCTGTAGATGACGCTCTCTGGCGCGCTTGGTGGATTGTTTAGGCTACTTGATTTTGAGCTCCGGAGCTCTCTCGAAACACCTTCCATATTAATATGGGCAGAAGAAAACGTGCGTTGCTGCTGGGCCGACTGTTGCCGTGAAGCTTCTTGCTTCGTCGACGAAGGCGCACGGGATGTCGATGATGGGGCTGAATCGGTCGTAGCGACCGCATGGCGACGGGCTTTGTAGAAAAGATATAAAGAACGTAAGAAAATTACGACCAAGGCCACCATATGACGATCAGCAAAGAAAGGGAAACCAGAAGTTATCCTGTTAAATGTTTGACCTCCGACATAAAATAGTTGAAATGGCAAAAGCACGGTGAAGACCGGACATTAGAAGGAACGATTGACTGACCTCCTTTAGACTTTGACGATTTCGCTTTAGGTTCTCCTCCTTCTTTGTTCTTTCCATCTGTCCCGGTCTGCTTAGGAGAAGCAGGGGAGCGGGAGGAAGAGGCCAATGCCGTTTCAGAACTGGCGATGTCTGCTCCCGATTGAGGCCGGGTGATTCGAGCAGATCCTAGACGGACCTTGTGCTCGGTCATTGAACTTGTCGAGGGTTGACGAGCGGACGGGTCGGACTGGCCTTTGTTATGTACGTTGATAGTCGAGGCGTTTGAGGTTGGAGAAGTAGCAGAAGAAGTAATGATCTGTTTTTGTTTGGATGAGTTGGCCATAGTGCGTTTAGGCAATGTAAATCGAAAGGATCGGAGGGCAGGGCCTCCTGTGAGCCTGTGGGCGTTGGCGAGAATGGTGAAGAGGGTGAGGTCGGGGGAAGGGAAGGGACACGGCTGAGGGAGAAAGAAGAAACGTAGAAGGAGAAGAGGAAAGAGGAGGATGGATGGAAGGATGCTAGACTAGAGAGTTACCAATTATACTGAACGAGATGGATCGACAAGTGCTAAATGATCTGATCTGATCTGTTCGGTGAGGTAAAGGAGAGAAAGGAAAGAAGGTGACTGGAACGGAAAATAACAAAAAAAAAGGCCACAGATTTTCTTTCCCTTAGGACATTGAGATTAGGAAATTCTATCAGGAGTTACATTAAAAAAATTACAAGAATTTCCTAATCGACTCTTTTATCTCTTCCTCTTCTATTCACTCTTAAAGAGATTAGTATGATCAGAGTCTTGATTGAATCAGATGTTTGCCAAAACTATCCGTTAACCTGCTAGGACCATAATATCTTCTATGGCTGTAAGAGCAGGGATGTATTTCCGGGGAAACACATCGCGCTGAGACTGAGCCTTAGAATGAATCGTAGGTAGAGGTCGATACCAATCATACGGTCACAAAACATTTTGAGACTGATCTACATGTGATTCATATCACCTATTTTCATTCTTTCTCTCGTTCCCACAGTAATACTCAAACGTATATAATTTTCTTGATCTTGTCTGTCGGTGTGGCGCGCACATGAGCAACATCAGTAGGATAGAACTTGAAGATACATAATTCACTAACCTTTTAACTCTTTCTGATCTTCTTGTTTAAGATGAATAAAATTCTATGGTACATTCGTGACCAAGGAATATCTAAACGGAAGAAACGTCAAGCAAAGTAGAGCACTGGATACTTATTGTCCATTCAGAGAGTTGCACACTCTCGAGCCGTCCATACATCTGACAAGCTTTTGACTGCTTTATTATAGGACAGCTTGTCAAGAGCAGTGGACTGGGGTAATGTGAATAAGTAAATAATCAAGATGATGACCAAACTTAAAGAAAACGGAAGTCTTCTTCAAAGTGTTTGCTTTCAAACTATGAAATCATAACACATTGAGTATCTTTGCTGGTCGTCCGGCCAAAAAACTAATACTTGTTGCATAGGATCCTTCTGGATCAGTGATTTCTCTCAAGATAGCTCGTGAAGCTGTCTTCCTTCAGAAGAGGTCTCTGTGACTAAGTGACAGGTACGAAGGAACAGACCAAACATCAATTCGTCGTTCTCTCATTTCCAACAATTTTGAGTTCTTCGTCCTCCCCATTGTGCAAACCTTCCCCTACAAGTTCGTAAGATATTCATTCCTAGACTCACAGAGAGAGCAGATGGCCCTGTTCAACAAAACATTGTATGCTTCTCCTCTCATTCTCTGCTCCTTCTCAACAGCCTTCATCTGCTGTATTTCTTTACATCATATTTCTTCCTTCAGCCAGTTTGGTTGAATGTTCTGCTTTTCGGCTTCTACTTGATCTTAATAATTTGAATTCTACTCGTGAAACATGGCTCTCAGAATGACATATCGTGATTTCCTTGATGACTCAATCTCGCTTTTATTTATATATGTGCTCGCTGCCGGCCACATGAGCCAAAGCAGGGGGAAGTGTTGAATAAAAGAGGGATTGAAGGTAGATCATGCCTTTTTGGAAGAGAGATTTTTTTAGAGGTCATGAATGGGAGTTCATCTGGAATATCAAAAGATTTTTCTTAAAAACCCCACAGGACAAGGAAAGTCTTGCTGTGTTCATTATGGATTGAGTTGAAGTAAACGAGTTGCTGCTTGGAAGTTTAGATCCGATACGAGCGATTCTCCCTATCAAGAGCATGCTTATAAACTGTTATATCGCTGTTCTTTTTCTTTAAAAGATAAAAAGAAGAAAAAAGAAAAAGGATCGCCATCAGTCGTGGTCTCTGCCCATTCGAGGGTGACTGTCCCTATATATCACCTAACAAAGAAGATGCTTGACAGAAGGAGTGACGAAAGAAGAACACTGTAAAGGCCATCATGGCATATGGAACTGTACAAAATAAGGTAGCTCTCCGGCATAAAGTGTCTCATGCACCGAGAGCAACGAACGATAAAATCGATAGGGTTGGCGAGGAATGACCAGCCTGACATTGAGCGGTCCAGAGGATTGACGACGAGAAGTCGAGGGCAGGCCACAACTGAGCAGATAGAAAGATGATCCATTATCTGACCCCTTTATTTGACACGCACTCCCTCTATCGATTAAGTGCGCTTGAAATCAACATCTCAAAGTTTCAGCTTAGAGTGAAACCCACAGAGACGAATATGAAGAACAGTGATATGAGAGGGATACCAAGAAGAAAGGAGGTGCAAACGAGGGGTGAAATTCTTGAGAAATAGAACAGATAAGATAAGATATGTCTCATAGAGCCTTGGATGGTTACGTAAATGTAACGACCTTTACATTTGCAGCACTTACGTAATCTCCGCTAATTTTTGGGCAATTCTCACCTTCTTTTTCACCCCTTCACTTCCTGCTCTCCCTTCTCTCCGTACATATCTGGAACCCTTCCATTAGAATCAGCTCTGGAAGTATCATGGCACCCTCGATCGCGACCCCTCTTCATCTGGCTTCTTACTCTCCTCCGGGTGTAAAGTCTTCTAAGGCGTCTTCTTCTAGACAGCCTGTCAAGGTTTCTCCTGTTCAGCCCGTGGGCGCTGGATCGTCAAGCACCAAGCAAAAGGGAAAGAAATCAACCAATGGACCTATTCACCAGCTTGCTGTTGCTGTCAACGGCGAGGGTGTTTGGAGATACGATGTAAGTCTCATAGGGGCTTCTATTGATTCTTGTCCCTCCCAAACGAACCTCTAACTAGTCGTCCTTCCTTCCGTTTCCCAAAGATTATCGCGCTTAGTCCTGTTTGGTCCCACACCGTGCCCCCCACAACGACCTTTGCTGCCGCGCCCGTCTCGATTTACAACCCTTCCGGAGATATCACTACCTTAGTAACGCTCGAACACCATGAAGATCTTGATCCTGAGCTCGCTCGACGAACTGTTTGGTGCTGGCGAGGAGATCAGGAAAAGGAGACCTTCGAGGTATGTGTATCTTGGTTTAATTGCATCTCTGTGTCTCTGTCTAACCGTATACAATCCTTTGCATCCCCTGTTGTTCTTACAGTTGCCTAGTCCAGTCTCCCGATTGATCCCCATTCCTTCCAGTCCGGATCACATCCTAGCTATTCACCCGACTTCCGCTTCTTCCGCTTCCTCCTGTTCTTATAGCATTATCTCTCTCTCTTCACCAATCACCGTGTCGTCTATCGACATTACCTCGGTATCCCCGGTCAAATCGAAATCTTCTCCCGTGTTCACTTTTTTGCGGCCCAAATGGTCTTGTTCATTTGCATCTCCTACTCAAACTTCGAAACCCTCTACTGCTACCTCCGCGTCGACAAGCCAAGGATCTGGCGACGTGTTCGTCGAAGTCTTCCCGGAAGGAGTCGTCCGAATGTCGATCATAGCTCCTTCGGGTCTTTCTGGAGAGGGAGCTCAGCCGATTAATCTTAAGTTTGAGAACGAGTTTAACATCACTGGACTTAAGAAGGAGGAGTCTGTCACCGAAGTCGTCTTGCTTCAGACCGGCTTGATGCAAGTACTCAGTAAGTATCTTGATCATTCGGTGTTTTTTTCCCCTTATCTACTTGAACTATCTTTTCAGTCAAATATTCGATTTTGATGGTTTTATGCGATCTGACCGATGATCATGCGATTCCTTCTATCTACTCAAGCATCCCACTCTCATCTGCACACGCTTACGCTTAGCCTGAACTCGCTCAAGCCAACTTTGGTCCCTCACACCTTCCCCTCAACCCCGGCACCGAGTTCGCCTTCTCACCCCCGACACACTACCATCCTTCGCCTACCAGGTCGACCGACCTCAGCCTACACCCTCCTCTTATCCGCCCAATCGATGCAAGTTCATCTACTGAACCCTATCTACCCGGCTGTCATCTCTTCCATCTCGCTTCCTCCGTTGATGATCGCCTCTGGATCAGCACCGATCGGACTCGAGGCGTTCGCCTGTGAATTTGCTCCGAACAGCACTGGCCAAAGAGTTATCTTTGTCGCTCGAAGGGGATCAGACAATGGAGGTAAGGTCAGCATTTGGGTGAGTGACGTCAACGGAGGTGAAAGCGCGGGACGAGCGTCAGCCGGAGGGCTGTCGGATGTCTTGTTTGCCGCCCAGCGCACTGCCAAGGTTCTTGTCCCTGTGTCTAGTGCCCAACCCGGTTTCTCTTCATCGTTGGCTGGTTCTAAAAAATCTCGAAGGGCTTCCTCTTCGGCCGGTGCGGCAGGATCTTTCTCGTCATCATCGTTGTCTGGTACCAAGTCGGCCGAGTCATTCCCTGAGCTACTCCCTCGACTTCGATCGATTCTGTTAACTCATCAGCAGCACGGCACGTGGGATTCTCCCGCCGAGATCGCAACTGCTGTTGAAAAAGTATGGACGGAGGCAAAGTCGACCGAGGAATCCCGATTGGCTCAGAGCCACGAGCGGGTTCGACAGGAGTATGAGCTTCAGAAGGCTGCTTTGCCCGAAGAGGTTCAAAGGAACCCAGAGGAGCTTGCCAAACGATTGACGGTCCAGCTTCGACCTTGTCCTGCTGTCGTCCTTCCTGCTCATGTGGCCAAAGGATTGCTTCATTTAATCTTTGTAGAATGCAAGTCGATGCCAAAGGAGGCGTACCCGAGCAAAATGATTACTCAGCTTATTCAACGACTCATGGTTTCCGAACATATGTTGCCTGGTGGGTTTTCCAAAGCTCTACTCGCTAGGGGTGATTGGTCAAACATTATGCTCCTCATCAGGGATCAGTCCGCCGAGTTGTCGCCCGTCAAGTTGATCGGCTTGTTGAATGTCATCATTGACGGTCAAGCCCAATCTACCGAACTCGCCTCGGGAAGATTACCATCGGTCTCGAGGTTAGTGTTGGATATCGGTAGGTTCGGTGTCAGACCGAACGAGTCTGCTTGGAAGGATGCTGTGCTGGAACTGGGAATGACCAGAGTCCCGAAATGTTTGGAGGCGATCGAGGATATCTTGAGCGTCATTGCCAATCCTTCCGCTGTTCGAACCGATCTAGGGGGTCTCCCTCAAGTGGCCAACGTATGTCTTTTTCTATTATATTTGTTCCCTTCTTTTTTTTTCGGAGACAATTTACGAGAGCGCTAACTTTGACATGGATACAAACGATAATAACAATAATAAACAGATCGTTCCGTTCACCACTCTTCTTTTGGATACCTACCTGCTTACTCTCCTAGCGTCACCTTCTGCCCCTCCCACACTCTCCCGGATCCAAGTCTACCTGCAGGCCCACACTCAAATCCAACGAGAGCTTGAACTAGCCCAGGCAAACTTTGATGGTGCCCTCCGGCTAATCAGGTCGGCTGAGATGGAAAGGCGAAAGTTGGCGGCCGCGGAGGGAGAGAAGAACACTCTGTCAAGGAGAGGAGGACGAGGACGGAAGGAGGCCATCAAAAAGTTTGGAGAGATGGAGGGTCCGTACAGGCTCGAGACGTTCGATCTCTGAAACTAAAAAGATTTTCTGCTCAAGAAAAGAAAAGATCAAAACATATATTGTCTTTCTCTTGGATACATGCTATCTTCCTCCCACATTTTCTCTTCCATAGATACCTCTACCACACATCTCACCATTCTGCAACGTCTATCCTAAAAACACAGCCCACTTGGGTCCTTGTCCGGAGATGGAGTCTTCTAAATCTCTTTTCTTTTCTTATTTCTCTCTTTTTCTGCTTGGTTTGTTTTCTAAAATGTGTTGTCAATGGATTGCTCTGCCTTTCCTTCTGTTCCTTTCTCGGAAATCCATTTCTTTTTCTGCTTGTCAGGTGTTCATCTTCAACAATGACAGATTCGCTTTCTTGAGTTTCTTCCAGATTAACAAGACGTTGCATAGACCGCTAATAGATGAACAGAAATTTTCAGACGACTCCCCACTCTCCCGTTCTTTTCCTCTTTTAAGTTTGATCAAAACGATAGACGACCAGCCTCAATTCCTCTTCATACAAAAGTGAAACCCATAAAGACAGCAGAAACTAAGAATTATTTGCTAATGAGTGGTGTATGGTAACGATATGAACTCAATGCGTTCAAAAGATCTCCACCACCGGAATCAAAGTCTCAGCCGATTGAATCTTTTGCATCCCTTGAGTCTTTCTTTCCATCATCGCTGATTTTCTGGAAGCGGTGAAGAACTTCGGGGGAGCCTCGGTTGGTGTGTTGAGTGCATCATCCGAATCAGACTCAGCGGCCGTACCTTCAGTTTCGGAGGCAGAGATGGCCGAATCGGTAAATCGAGGATGGTACGATGCTTCGCAGGGGAACGTTCGGGGTGCCGAACGTTTCGGTCGAGAGATGATTGTCGAGACGGGGGGAGATGGAAGAGCGCCTTGAAGGGGGAGAGCGGCGGGGGGCAGAGCAAGCACATTTTTAGTAGAAGCTGTCAAAAGAAGAAGCAAAAACGGGTTGAAAAAAAGATGTTAAAACTCCCACTCAAATTCAAATGAGAAAAGGAATTGGAAGAACGAATCAAGCGAGAAGTACGTACAGGCGGCGTTTTTGGATACAGCTCCAGCTCCTCCTTCCTCTTCCTCCTCCTCTTCACTTTCTTCTTCTGGCTCTTCTTCATCTTCTCCTTCAAACAAATCGCCCTTTTCTCCTGTTGGCTTTCCCTTACCGTCATCGTCATCATCGTCTTTTCTTTCTCCACCAATCCATCGACCTCGCCAATCAACCTTTGCCAATTCTTCCCATGTTCTCGGTCTCTCTCTTAACCAGGCCATCCTCGGTCCACTCCTCGCCCGTTCACTCACTCGGAAACCATAGATTCGCTTCTGGTAAACCTCTCCAAACGCAGGTTTCTGACCGCCGTACGGGTCAGGGTTTCGGCTCTGCTCTGTCAATCGATGAGACGAAGGCGAGACAGGCGCGTTCGGATTGGTTGAAGATACTAGTGAAGGTTGAGCCGGGTGAGGATAGAATGGAGTAGGGAAGAGATCTCGGTAGGTTTGATAGAATAGGTGAGGGAATGTCGTCCCGAAAAAGGCACCTGTGAGAACGTATTTCGGAACACAACAGTCAATACAGATCAACGAATATGAGGCCAGCAGGAAGACAGACCAACCATCGACTCCTTGGAACCGTGAGCTGGGGGGACTATAGATATCTCCACAATTAGGGCAGTACAACTTGACGGTATCCAGTCCTGGCTGATCGGATCGACCACAGGGGACAACGGCGGTCGCATGACAGTGAACTCGCGGGCATGCACCGAATGTCTTGATGGACTATTTGACATTCAAATTGGTTTCAGGTCAATAAGTGGTCAGTCAAGTGCTACTCCTAATTGATGAAGAGGAATAAGACCGAACCATAGATTGCAAACCCTGCCGAGTCAAAATGTATCGTTGATGAACGAGTCCATAGAGTAACTCGGCGGAAGACTCGATGATAGATACATCTGGGATCTTGAGAGAGTCCTCTTCTTTGGTATCATTATGTTGAAAACGGCGCTCGAGTCAGGAAGGGCAACAACAAAATACCCCATGGCTATGAAAGAGAAATCCGATTTAAAAAAACTTACCAGGCTCGACATCAAGCACCATTTCCAAAGCTTCCTTCCAAAACGGAACCATACTTTGGAGGCCTAATGTAAACATGTGTAGTATATTGTCAGCTGAGACAGTCGTGAAATAGCATGAAGCCAAGAGCTCTAGAGCTTATACAGATAAAAGTCTAGCAAACGAGGGGTACATGAGAGAGCAACTGCAAGGTACATACCAGTCAGGTTAAAATCATCTTCAATGAAGTCTTCGGCCACTTCACAGAAGTATTCGTGTCCGGGAAGAGAGCAGAACCAGGTCTGATAAGGTTGTTAAAGAATGATTCAAATCAGAAATGAGAGTAACTGCTCACGAGCTTGCTTTTCGCCAAGCTGGTGAGAAGCCGAACCAGAAAACAAACGAGAAGGAAGAGTCATGCTTACGATCCAAGTAAGTGTGCTAGTCTGACCAGAGCTGGCTTGTGAGCTCGAAGCTTAAGAACATGCCGATGAAATGATAAGAAAGTACATAACGAGATGCAATAAGCAAACCAGAATAAGATAGGCCGAAAAAACAAAATGAAAGATGGATTTGTCTTTGGTCAGATCTGATTGACTCTGAAGAGGTTCAACAGAAGAAACAGCCACGGGAACCGCAAAGTATACGATAGAGAAGTAGATGGATATAGAAAAGACAAGGTGAACACTAATGAACGAACCATAGGTCTCTAAGAAATCCTGCTCTGCCTGTCTGTCATAGTCGTCCATGTCTAGATAGAAACGATTAGTGCCAACTAATCGATAGAGTGTTTGCTAAACTGATGGAAGCTTGATCAGTGATGGTCGTTTGAGGGATAGAAAGACGAAGAGCGGCCGAAGAAGATTGTGTTGTAGATATATTTGAATTATATTTGATTTTACCTTATGACCTTATCTACAGCTCGTAGGCGCAGCAGCTCTCTCTATCTTGTATATTATTTTTGGCTCTTTTTTTTTTCCTTTTTTTAAATGCGCTTGGGCCGCCTTTCGTATCCATCTGACCGTTCCTGGTTTTGTTCCTTTTCCCGTTCCTGATTCTGTTCCTGATTCTGTTCCTGGGAGCCCTCGTCTCATCATCCAATCCATCAACCACCCACCCATACCGACAGATCGAAATCTTTTTCCATTCGAATTCTTATCCAGACCAGATCTCGATAACAATTACATTCGCCCTCACACTCCTAATCACACTCAAACATACGGATCATACGGTTTAGGATCTTATCATATCTCCTGCTCGAGCTCTGATAACCCAGGGAATCATGTCTGTCGACTCACCGAGCTCTACATCATCGTCCTTCCTCAACCCATCATCATCGACTCCATCTTCGACTCCGCCCATGACCAGTCCATCGCCTCGTGCCAACTCATTCGAATCAGACCGTGAAGGAGCTGAGTCTGGCTTCAATTCGCCGTCATATGCGTTAGACGAATCAAAACGAGGTCACCGCAGGAGACCAAGCAGTCAGCATCGGTCAGTTCATCCTGTTTCTTGTGTTTGCGATGAAGCATAATTGTATGTGTATTAACATCAGAGCGTTTATGTAACCTGCCAACAAAAAAAGAGTAAGAGAGACCAGAGATGCCGTCACAACCAAATCAGATGATGGTCGGCGGATAGTCAATCAATGTATGTTCCCAACCATTGAGTACCTTGTTTCATCCACAGGGACGACCTTCCAAGCGTCCACGTGGTCAAGTCGGATGCGCATCTCTCTAAAACATTGTTATGCACTCTTATATTATTTGGTCTCTCTGGACAGACAAATTGGGACCAGAACTTGGTAAGGGTGCATACGGTACCGTCGAGCTCGGAGTAGATATCCAGACAGGCGATTCTTTCGTTCGTGATTCTTCTTCAACTTTTCCGTGCGCGATCTGATCTAACCGCCCAACAATTCTCTCGGAATTTCTATCTTTCATATACGTCGCTAATTTTCTTACTCATTTTAGGCGGTGAAAGAATACTCGAAAGCTCGTCTTCGACGGGCCGTCCGCCAACGATCGTTAGCGAACCGAGGCCAAAATCGAGGTGGTTTGGCAGGCAGACCGGTACAACATCCCTCCCCATCGGAGTTCGGAGAATTGGAGGAAGAATGGAAAAAGAATCCATTATCATTAATTGCTCGGGAGGTTTGTCTTATCTTCAGCTATCAGTATTATGTGCCATTGTTTGATCGAGATTCTTGATGTGTTGCTCACGCATACGCGACGTGCCATCGACTCTTTACCTTTTTATGTCCTTCCCATGTAGGTTGCAATCATGAAGAAGCTTGACCATCCAAATCTTATTCATCTGTATGAAGTCATTGATGTTCCTCTGTCCGATGGTCTATTCATGGTCAGTTGTCCTCTCCTTTCATTTTGCTCTTCTAACTGGTGAAAATTGATCATCTTAACGTTTGTTTGTAACTCAAATCAGGTCCTTGAGTATTGTCCGGGAGGAATTCTAATGGATGTGCCCACTAAAGAATCACTCATGTCAATTGAGGATGCCAAAGAGTATTTCAGTCAGATACTTATGGGACTGTAAGTTTACTATCAAATCCAGAATATGCACAATGGTGATCGTCCAAAAAACACCGGCTTGACTCATGTCTTGTATATCCCGCGATGAAGTGAATATTTACACGAAAACGATGTGGCTCATAGAGATGTAAGTCGGATCCAGCTATCGTTCACTCTTCCCGTAACCTTTTTCATTTGTCTTTACTCTATCGTTCATTCGTTTATCTTACCTGTTTTCATGTGTGGTCTCGCGTTCTCTTTTCTTATGACAATCAATTTCCCTCTGGAAACGAAGATCAAACCAGAAAACATCTTGCTCACGTCAGACCGAAAAGTCGCCAAGTTGTGCGACTTTGGAGTTTCCGACTGGTTTGGAGGCAAGGATGGAGATGACAGAATCAAGAAAGGAATGGGTAGTCCGGCCTTCATGCGTAAGTGTATTCGTTCTCTTTTCTTTCTCATTTTGCCCAAATATGCTTCTACAAGGTAAAACAAAGAGACTAATCCAGATTCAAAATCACGTTATATTTAGCTCCAGAAAGTTTCACGCGTAAGCTCGCCATCAAGTAGAAGCAATTTTGAAGTTCACACTGGATAACCGAGCGATTTCAATGCTTGCCTTTTCTTCCACTCAAACAGCTGAGAAAGAAGTTCACGCACGGGCATTCGATAGTACGTCAACAAGGATCACATTAACTTCGATCAGATTCGTCTGTTCTGACTTTTTGAAATGATCCGCCACCTTGTGTTACATAGTCTGGTCGTTGGGAGTCACTTTATATTGTATGTTGACCGGGAAGCTTCCATTCGAGCAGTCAAACCCTGTCGATCTATTCCAAGCTATTCGAGACGATCCGTGAGTTATCCTGTGCGTCTGTACCTAGACGGGCAACTTGCTCAACTCGTTTTATCCTTTTCTCTATGGGGTTTGGACGTCTGTCTCCCAACACTTGACTGCCTCGTGCGATAGAGTCCTTCTTCCGGCTGGTTGGCCTTATGAACAGAAAGAACTGGTACACCGGATGCTTGAAAAAGATGCTGCCAAGCGAATCACTATATCAGATATACGAGTGAGTTTGCCTCTCCTTTGTGTTACTTTCTACCATCACTAGATTTGTGTACTAGATTTTTGTGTGCAGAAGAATCTGAGACTAATAAAACCAATGCATGTTGTTCGCGGTGATGTGTTGAACTTTCAAATCGGTTTAGGAACATTCTTGGTTGAATGAAATTTCCATGCCATCTCGAGAGGTCAACTTGGCGCCTGAACGAATGGTAGAAGAACCAACGGCTGATGAGGTCAGGGGAGCTATCAGGAGTATCTCTTCTGCTTTGTGAGTACCTGATTCTCTTCAAGTTAGGTCGGGATCGGATCTGACTTTCTAATTGCAAATTGTTGACAATCTGCTGTTCCATTTCTGTCTGTTGGTTTCTAAGTGCGGTCATTCGAGCTGTTCGAAAGTAAGTATCTGTTAAGACTTCGCTGCTAGTACGAAACAGAACATTGATCATCATGGCTGCATACATAATGAACTTCAGATTTCAAAGTCTCACAACTCGAGCTCGAAGTATAAAGGCCCAAAAATCAAGCTATCACTCGGTTTTCTCTAGCTCGACTTCTTCTCTCACGCCATCTTCCAGCCGGCCAACGTCCCCGATGCCTCAGGCCAGCACTTCAACTAGTACACCACCCGGCGCTCTTTCCCAAGATACTAAGTTGGTCGAGACACCTTTCGAGTCTTTATCGTTATCAACTGATCCAGAACCGGTGTGTGAAGAACCGGATACGGTAGGTGATGAAGCTTCATCTCCTTCATCGACGTTACATCCAAAACTTAAACTGTCGACCGGAGGATCGTCTTCTCGAAAAGATTGTTCTGATTCTCCCTCGACAGTGTCACCCCAGCAGTCGACATCGCCAACTCCTTCATCGCCATCTTCTTATCAAGGCGTGCCTGACGAGTTTGAGGATATAACAAGCCCGATTGAATACTCTGGTTCGTCATCGTCTCCGTTGTACGACGGTGCCCCGTCAGTTCCATCTTCATCCCATGGGATGTTGTCCCCGTTGAATACTCAACCCGAACCGGCGGACTCTCACTCGGGTGCAAATGATTTCCAAGAAGTCTCAAGCCCAATCGATCTCTCCGAGTCTCCGTTGCCGACCGCACTTCCTTCTTCCAACTTTGCTTCTTCTCCTATACCTGTTCCATCGTCTTCATACTCTTCAGAGGAACCACCCGTATTTGCCAGCCCTGAATCGGAGATTGGATCGTTGCCCTCGCCTTCAAACTCTTATCTGAATAGGATGAGACCGACGTTTAGTCATCCTGTGAAATCGGGCCTCTCGATCGATCCATCTGCTCAACCGGCTTCAAAGTCAGTGATGGAACGAATGGATAGACAGGCGGCTAGCGTGATGGTCGAAAGCCCAGGTGGGAAAAAGACAGCGATTAGTTGATAGCCTTGGTCCGATCGCTTCGCTTGTCTTTACTTTGTTCAACCATTCGTGTTTGTCCCACGCTTTCAAGCCAAATCCGATCACCGTCTCTGGTGAGGAGAGAGAGACACTCAGAGAAACTGATGTGTCTGGATCAATTATAGATCAACCCTCTGTTTCGGAGCACTCAAGATTCTCTAAATATATTTCGGCATGGACACACATAATTCATTTCGTACGCGTTTCTATCTCTTTTTTGATTTTCTGTCTATTGGTTTTATCTCTTTATTTCTCTTCGTATCGTCTCCCTGCTCTATCTGTTCTGCTTGCTCTACTGGTTTCGATCTTGACGATCCCCATACCGGCTTTTGACTCGATTAAATCTTTGAATATCTCAATATGACTTACTTGATCTACTTGTAATATAATACGCCAACAATCATATTCTGTGTTCCTCTCTCAGCATCGTCCTCTCTTTTCATCTCGAC
>MVAI01000247.1:0-24908 GCA_014825565.1 Phaffia tasmanica | reverse complement strand
CGCGTTTGGTACGTGGAATCCTCGATCAAATACAGGGTTTGTCCCGGGTGGCGGTGGTGCTCCTGGCGGTCACATCCGTCACCCCGATAGCGAATCATTCGCAAGGGACAAGGTTGAGCTCAAGAAGGAAGTCTCCGCGGTGTTACCCAGATTAAAAGGGTTAAACCTTGATCCGGGCAGGGGGAAGATCATTCTCCCCGCAGAAGGCGAAGAAGTCTTGATGGAAAGTGTGCATCTGATTGATGAGGCTCAGCCGATCGAAAGATTGGTGTTAAAGGGTAATGTCATCGTCAGGAATATCACCTTCGGCAAATGGGTCGTTATCCGGTTCAGTTAGTTCTCTCTTAGATTCATCTGTATGTGTGTATATCGTTTGCTTGCTTTGCTGACAGGTTGTTGTATCTTGTTCTCTTCCTTTCTTTTCTCTTTGACTCTTCAGCCATGGACGATTGGCAGACTGTTTCTGAAGTCATTGCATCCCATACCGTCCACATTCCAGCGTCTAGTCTTGGACCCAATCACTCGTCCGGCTGGGACAGGTTCACCTTTACCATAAACCTTGCAGACGTCCGGCCAAAGATACATGAGAAGACCCTCCTCCTTGCCGTCAAATACTCGATCGATGGCGGAAGAGAATGGTGGGATTCCAATGGTGGCTCCAATTACAAGTTTGGCTTCGTGACTGTGTCTCCTTTGACCCGACCGTTAATCGGGTCGACAGCAGCTCAGACTGTCCCGAACCCGGCAATCCCAAAAAGGCCGAGGGCGAGACCATTGATGGAACAGGGCACGTTCTTGCCTCTGCTTGAGCCTCCACGGGGGAACCCCCAGCCGCCGCCTCTGACCTCGACCTCGACCCCAGCCGCTGGATCCACAAAGGAAAAGCCGTCGACAACATCGGTGACAGTCAATACGTATATACCCGTAAATGAAAAACAACGACCGACGCTGGTCCCTGCTTGGTCCTTTCCCGGAGCTGTGTCGATGACCACAACAGTATCAAACTCTTCGTCCTCTAAGAAGAATGATGAGCCTCTCCCTTCATTCAAGGTCTCTACCCCTACGCCTACCACAAACTGTCCACCTTTTCTAGATGGAGAGACAGCCACGCCGAAAGCCGAGGTCGACGGTTCTTCATCTATCGTCCTTCCCTCTGGATCGGGTAGAAAGACCGTCAGACCGAATCATTCCAGACAGAAAACATGGGATCAGGCCGACACGTTAGCTATCCAGGCTCCGTCCCACACGAAGGCAAAGTCGAACGAACTTTCGTCGTACTTTATGAACTTCACTGGTTCTTTCCCCCCCGCAGTACCTCGACCTCAACCATCCTCTTCATCGTCCAAGAAGCCATCATCGTCGTATGTCGGGTCAAATTCGGATCTACCAAGTCCACCTATGTCTTCCCCAAGTCCAAGTTTCAGCCCGACGTTACCGGAGACACCGACATCCGCCTTGCTAGAATCTAGCCCGGGAGTCGTGTCTGCTGAGTTGCCCGGTGAACGCCCAGCAGACGGCGATGGGGACAGCGAGACTAGCGTCGGCGTCGTCTTGGGAGAACGAGTTAGAGTCACCGGTGGGGCCGCACCAGGGGAAAGAGGAAGGCTGGCAGTAGAAGTTGGGAAGATGGAAGAAGCCTCTTCCGCCAGCTATGCCGCTTTTATCGACAAGTACTGTTTCTTCAGAGGCGATCCGTTTTCCTCGTCTCAATCCCTCCAGGCATCGAGCTTGACATCGCCGGTGTACGACCCATCGGCCGGATCGTCTGCCGTCAGCTCGGGTTCGACTTTCAAACGGACAGTCGGGCCTTCAGGATTCTTCTCTCCCGCGCTTAGTGGCACACATTCTCATTCTGGATCTTCAGGTCAAACGACACCTCAGTTGCTTCATTCAGGACTGAGCTCGCCCATGGGGTATAGTCCTGGGAAACAGGCCGGTTGGGGTTCAAGTGGAACGCCTACTGGGACTGGGGATAATAGGCCAGCTGAGTTTTCTAGAGAACCCGGGATCTTTTGGGGAGAGGAACGAAAGGTCTTTCTCTGAAATTTTCTTTTAGTGTACGTTTCTCCCTTTTTTGTAAATGATATCTTCTTTAATGTTTTCCTTTCTTCCTTTTTTAAATTTTTTTTTACTGATCTTTTGTGAAGAGAGATTGGATATATCTGTAAAACTTTGCGCTCTCTGTTTCTTTTCTCGTTCCTTTGTTTGTTGTCTCTGGCTGTTAAAGCCATTTTTCATTCCACTTTCCTTTATCAACAAAAAAAACGTCTTGTTTCCCTAACGATTCCTCTTCATTCATCCATTCACGTTGTCTTGCTTTACATTTATACCTACACTTAGTCCATCCCTGTGTCCATAGTCAATCCACAATTTCTATTACTTTCTAAAAGTTCATCTGTCATTCTCCTTTTTCTACATGTGCTTTTACCCGTCTCTTTAAATCTGTCCATAAAAGATGAAGGCTGAGGGCCAGAGGCGAGTGGGTCATTCTGTATACATATCTTCCTAATTTTACTCCTTCCTTATATACGTCTCTTGTACTTTTATCTACTTCAGATTATTTATCATTCTTGACTCTAACCTGGCCTTTCTAAGAATAAAAATAAAACGTTTGAAGAAGCATGTGAACAACCAAGACTCACCAAAGACCAGCGAGGCTAAAGGAAGACAAGAAGGTGACCAAGGAAAAAATGACATGCAGTGAACGCGAGAAGATCTGATCGATGAACGTAATATGGGCGTCCGGTCGGATTTGAGTCTTTGTTTTTTGATCGTCGGATAGGGTCCGGTTCGGAATTGATTGTCAACATCACCATCACCATCGACGACCTTTCGATTCAACACACACGCATATACGTCAAATATCAAGTATCGAACACCGGATACCAAAAATATACGCTTTTCGGATACCGGAGGGTTTTTGTCTGTTTATCTCCTGTTCGTTCGTCATAGGAACGGGGACGAGAACGAAGGAATAATCATCCCTTTTACGAGGATTGAGTTCATACACCCACCTACAGACGCATATATACACAGGTACACGGAACCCTATACTGGAGTACCAACAGATGGCTTCTCGCCCTTCATCTGTTCTCTCGGGTGTACCGACTCAAGGCCCAGATTTGATCGTCGGTTCGCAAGTCACTGTCTCTGCCGGACAGGGAATCATAAGATGGACGGGTACAAATCCTACGTTTGCGAAAGGACGCTGGGTCGGCGTTGAGCTGTATGTTTCTTTCCTGTTGCCTTCTTTCTCTCTGTTTGGTTTGGTTTCTCTCTTTTATTTGGTGTCTTTAGGATTGAATGATTCAGAGACTGACATGAATTTGTGATTGGGCTGGATATGGAATATGGGAAGGTTCGGACCTGATGGGAAGAATGATGGGAGTGTAGCCGGCGAGAGTTACTTCACGTGTCGTGAAAAGCATGGTGTGTTCGTTCGACCGTCTCAGGTGACGGTAAACAAGCTACCAATTGTATGTGTTTCATACCCTCTCTACTTTCTATAGAGCGCGGTCATGCTGGATATGGTGTTGGTCGCTCAGGTTCTTTGTTCTTTTTCTTGTTCGTTCGTTCGTTCGTTCGTTTCTCTTGGGAACGGGGAAACAAGCAGTCTAGACCATCATCATCCGCTTCATCTTCGACTACAGGAAGTAGACCTTCCTCTCGACCTTCCATAGCCGGCTCTGTTCCGACACCCAATAATAAAAACGCCATCGGCAGACAGTCATCTTATTTACCTTCGACTTCGGCCTCCGGTCCCAGTAGCCGAGCAGGGTCACCTCAGAAGTTGATGTCTAGGCCGTCTGTCCCACCTACACCTATGACTACGACCACAACCACAACCAATACTGTAAAAACACCTTCTATCTCTTCTCGTCCATCCTCGCGTAGCGCGCTCGGTAGATTACCACCTTCCAACACGACGGCAACGACAGCGCGACAACCCAGACAATCGATCAGTCCACTTCCCCCACCTGTCACACCTATTGAGAAATCAAGTCTGAGACCATCAGATCTCGACTTTCCTTCGAGCTCATCCAAAACATCTCTAGGATCTATTCACAAGATAGGTTTGACCTCGGATTCATACTCTACCACCGGGCCGGACAGGATTCGATCTCGTCAACAATCGAGATCCACTGTGAGCGCTGATGAGGACGAGGAAGCTGAACCTGATCAGAGAGACGAGGAGGACGGGGAAGATGATGTTGAGGAAGACCTTATGGATAGACGTGGACAGATGAAGGACCGACGGGTAATCGGAAATGAAGAAATTGGTGGATCAACTGAGAAAATCCCAAGGGATAGATCACAACGACCATCACTACCACAACCAACGGCCGGTCTTTCGGCACTACCTCCTTATCTACCTCGATCATCAGGCGATCCGTCATCTGTATCATCTCCATCCTTAATCCAACCTTTAAGATTTTCTAGGCTTTCACCACCAAAACCGAAGGTGCCCCTTCCGACCGGCTCTGCCCCGGTCTCAGAGGAAGCAGAAAGCGGCAGGATCCATCAAGCAACACTCATCAGAGATCAAGGGATGGAAGAGCTAAGGATCAAACTAAGGGTTGTAGAGGCAAAGAGAGGGGAGGAAATTGAGAAATTACGGGCGGCTGAGCTGAAGGGGAGAGAGGCTGATGAGTTAAGGAGGGCTGTAGGGGTAATGCAGTGTATGTTGTTATCCTCCTCTGATTCTCTTTATTCTGTTTCCTTTAGAGTAGAGCGCAAATGTCAACTATATCATTGTTTCTTTTTGATGAAACAAATAGCAAAGATCCAAACGCTTCAAACGGAATTGACACATTTCCGCCTGACAACCACCGCTCTTCAATCACACAATGCCTCTCTCGAAGCCCGTCTACAAGACACGAACGACCAGCTAGAGATGGCTACTCTTGACAAGGAAATGGCGGAGGAACGAGGGGAATCTCTCGAGCTAGAGTTGGAGCATGAGAAAGAGAGAGTTGTCGATTTGGAGGTGGTGGTCGAGACGCTAAAAGCGAGGAACGGTTCGTTGATTCATGTCGATTTCTCATCTCCCTTGTTTCCAGTTGTCCTTTAGGTGATGATCGTAACTTAAGTAATCCTTGATCGCTCTGCTCTACTTTGATATAGACGAGTACGAACAACCTCCAAGTGATGTTGGGTCTGGAGAGGAACGATCCTCAATAGCTTTTATACAATTAGAGAAACACAACGATCGGCTCAAAGACGCTCTTCTTCGGTGCGTCGCTTTTCGATCTTTTCACCCTTCATCCTCAGAGTTCAAGTGACCCGTTGACTAGCTTGGAATGAGACACTGATCGATGAATTCGATTGTTTCAGGTTACGTGATTTATCGGGCGAGACAGATAGAGAGAATCGGATAAGGATAGCAGAACTCGAAAAAGATTTAGCCGAGACGTCTGGTCTACAATGTCTGTCAACCTTTTCCTCTTTGCACCGTTTCCTTCTGATTGGGGAAGAGTATTTCTGACCGAACGAGGGGAAACACCATTTTCGTATTGAAAAATAAGCTCAATTTGAGTTGGTCAAGAGTAGTCTGGAGAACGCCGAACTTCAAGTAGAGGATCTTAAGATCCAATTGGATGATGCGCTTGGAGCGGAAGAGATGCTGGAGTTGCTTACTGGAAAGAATCTGGCCATGGGAGAGGTACATTTGGAATTTTCTTGACTATTCACTCATCGATTGCTTCGGTGTTGACAAGGTACTGATCTATCACTTGGGGTCGACTATTTTCCCTTCTTACTTTTTGGGGGACAGAAACTGGAAGAGATGAGAATCGCGATCGAAGATTTGGAGGCGCTTAAAGAGTTAAACGATGAGCTTGAGGAAAACCATGTGGAGACCGAGAAGCAACTACAAGAGGAAATAGGTAAGCTCCTTCCGTCTTTAGTCTTTGAAACTGTTACTGGAAAACACATTTTAGATTGGGCCTGACTCCCTAGACATTTTGGTGAGGTTCTTCTGAGTAGATATACGAGAATCGTTATACAAACAACAAGTCCGAAAGTCGGAGGATCTCGAAGATCTGGTAATTGATCACCAAGGGACAATCTCTCAATTCCGGGAATTAGTCATGGAGCTTCAGGCGTGAGTACTCTTGTTTATCAGCTCGTTCGCGCAGCTCTTTCGACTTGCAGAGTATCATCAGATGATACAGTTGTTGATCTTGGGTCATTGGCCCAATCTTTCTTTGATGTCGGCAACGGGTCTGGTGAGAATAGTGAGCTTGAGCATCTACGGGAACAACAGATTTCTCAACAATCGTCTACCGAGAATATGACTTCTCACTCTCAGGCGGTCCTCAACCTAAACCTTAAGTTACAGTCGACTGTAGCTAAAGCACAATCGAAAGCTATTGATCTTGATCTGCTGAAACTTCAGAACGCTCAGGCATCAGAATGCATTTCGATCCTTCAGGTATGTTGCAAGATGCTCTTCTGTTTGACGCCCGCGTGACTGATCTGATTTTCGCGATCTATCAGGCCTACCTTCCAAAGCCTTACTTTGAGCTTGACGCGGATGCTACCAGCTGCGTTCTCTTCTTCGATCGACTCGCTCAGAAAACTTCCTTGATGAACTCCATCATTGGTCAAAACCAAAATTTACCAGAGGACCTCTATGTGGCTTCATCCGATACTCTCGTCATCACTTGCGAGGTCAGTCGTTCTTTTTACCCTCAAGTTTTATATCAAATAGTCTTTCTGTCGTGTCAACCTTGCAACCGTTTCTAACGTTGATTATTGCTGATGCGTTCCCGAAAAAAAAAGATGCGGGGTAAACTGTCACATTTCAGTTTACTCAACAGACGGTTTGCTACTTTCCTCAAACGATGCTCTCCAGACCTTTATGTCAAGATCTGTGGAGTCTATCACGAGCTCTCTGGCGTTGAAAAACGAATGGATGGATATATCGAACTTCTTCGAAAGAACGAGTTCAAGGATACGGATTGCATGGGCGATCTGATCAAGTTAGTCTCCCCTTTTATTGGATAGAAACAATGCCCGTACTAAGATCTGATCACCACCCTCCAACGTACCACCTCGCGCCTGTAATCATTTTGAAAAGATATATCGCCCAATATGAACACCTAGAAGAGGCTTACTTCAATCAGTCGGATCTTGATCTTGGAGAACGCGAGCTAGATATGGTTCTTGGTTTCGACTATGATCTTGATAACTTCTTGGCCGCTGTCGGATTTGCCAAGCACGCTATCGTCACTGCCGCCCAAGATTCAGAGGTTCATATCGAAGCGGGTGCTACTAGCTTGAATGAGATCATCTATGCTCCCATCGATCATCTGTTTGAGTTGGTAAAGTCTGTCAAGTTGGCTTCCAAGTAAGTTAGCGTTTGTCTAGTTCAAGAACGAGCTGAAGGTATCATACTGATATGATTAACGATCGTTCCTCAGGAAATTGGTGAAACGAGTCGAAGACCTCGTTCAAAGCTCGTCTGCGCTTCAGCCTACACTATTACCTCATCTAAACTCTCTGGTCTCTCGAGTCTCGAGCGCTGTTGACTTTGCCATCCAAGTTTGTCCATTTTCGCCTTTTCTACAACGCCTAAAACGAAACTGATACTAACTGGATGAACTCCTACTTCATGTAGCTTGCTCAACAAATTAAAGGCCATGTGGAAGAGATCAAGTCGACCAAATCGACTCTTCAGCTATCGACGTTTGTCTCACTACTTCGAGAAATTACTCTTAACGTGACAGGTGAAGTCGGCCAACCATGGGATGTCATTGCTGGTCTGATTGCCAATCTCGGACAAGAAGCGGCTACGATTTTACCTACGTTGATGGAGCAGGAGAATGCTATCAAAAGTAAGCTCTCTAGATTTTGTGCATATAAAGAATCTTCCCAACTAGTGCTTACCCTCTTCGGATTGGATTTAAAACTTCAAGTCTCGGGTAGCGCACCTTGGTTGGTTCGAGCTGAACAGATGGCTGCTCAGGCGATGATCAACACAGATTCAGAGCAGAAGTGTGTCAGACTCAACGAAGAAGTTCAAGAATTATCGAGAGAGATCAAAAAACGGGTCAGTATTTTCATTCTCTTCGATGTGGCATTCGTTTGCAACGGATCGAAACTCATTTGATGGTTGCACTTCTAATTTTATTCTACAGGAGCGATCTAGTCAAGAAACCGATGTTAAGGTCCAGCTTTTAGAGCGGAAGGCCGAGGCAGCCAAACAGCAGGTCTGTCTCTGAGCAATAGTTGATGATATTTTACACGCCGCCAGTATAATGACCTTCCATTTTCTCATATCTTAAAATCAGGCCGAAACAATTGAGGGGCTAGAGACGGATCTAGGAAAAGTCAAGAAGCATGAACGGGCATTGGAAGATGCAATTGAGCTCATGCAAGCTGAGCTTGATAAAGCCGAGGCGGATGCTACAAAGCTGAAGCAGACTCAAGTGCAAGCTGTTCATGGAGGTAGGCGTTTTGTTTCTCTCTTCTTTATCTCATGGAGAAGGGTAGCAGTCTAAAAGGTTTGTCGATCATAATTTGCTCGGGATGGTGAAATTACAGAGGACTCGACGATGAAAGGAACAGGAGTAGGACAAGGAGAAGGGACAGCTGTCGAGGGAAACTTGGAGATGCACTACCTCGCCGATCAGGTTCGTTTTATTTTCCTTCTTTCTTTACATTTCAGTTCTTTTCTTTTCTTACACTCATCCTCTTTTTATTTATTCTTTTCTTTCGCGACCAAATGGATTATGAAATTGAACAAGATTGAGTCCTTACGAACAACCATTCGATACATTCGACAAGAAAACAACTTCCTGAAATCCCAGACTTTGCTCACAAGTTTGAGGACTCTGCCTCCTCTTCCTTCCTTTCACCCTCGACCGCGCCTTCAAATACTTGACGATTTGGAGATAGAACCCATCGAGGACGGTGTTACCCCGACCTCCGCTCCTACCACTACTTATGCTCTTGCTCGTACCGGCACACCCACTTCGAACGGATTGGCGTTAACGACCGAGTCGATTCAATCACTCCGCGCAGAGAGCAAGACGCTCCTGAAGGCCATAACTTCACTTTCTACAAACACTTTCGTTGTTGATCTTACTACCACTCGAGGCCGAGGTCGAGGCCGACCCGGCGTTTCCATCCCCATCGCTACCACCACTGCAACGGACGCTCTCGAAGCCGAGCTCAAAAACGAAGAAAGAGCAGGAGAGAAAGATCAGGATGCTGGATCGCGAGCGCATGCCATGTCAACTGTACCAGCCAAGATGGCCGGCGAACCTATTCCTATTCCTAACCCGGGTATCGGTCTTCGATCAGGTCTTAACTCAGCCATTTTCTCAGGGAGCAGAGGTATAGGGTCAGAGAGAGAGAGAGAATCAAGAAGGAGAGAGACCGACAGGTTGGCTGATCGGTTGATCGGTTTACGGGATAGAGTGAGGTCCATGAGGGTTGTTGATGTGATATGATCTCTTTTCTTTCGTTGTGGTTTTCTGCCTCGTTTCTCCTAAGGGTCTCTTGAAGGAGAAGATATGTGAGTTACGTAGGAGATAATGATAAAAACGATACCCTGAGGTTCGTTCAAACGTCATCTGATCTTTGGGGAATAAATAGATCGAATGGAAGGAAGATGAAAATAGTGAACAAAAAGGGCAGGAAGAACAACAAAGGAGAAAGACTACAACGACACGTACAAAGGGTTGAAAGGAAAAAAAAAGTTACACATACGCAAGAAGATGCTTAACAACAGGTGAAGGAGGGATCAAAGACAAAAAAAGGAAACATACAAGGCTAGATGAAAAAGGAGAAACATATAAGGACAGTAAGAGGGAAAAAGAGAGAAAAGAAACAGTCAAGAAAAAGAGAAAAAGAAAATCTGAACTATCGATCGACTTCACCAAAAACGAGATCCATCGTTCCGATTAAGGCGACTACATCTGGTAAGTACGAGTGTCTTGACATAAAGTCGAGACCTGCAAGATGAGCGAAACCAGGCGCTCTGATCTTGCATCTGTATGGCTTGTTCGATCCATCTGAAACCAGATAGACCGCCATTTCACCTTGAAGGACGAGGGTGCATATACGTGAAAAGAGTCAGTAAGAAGGAGAATGGAGAAAGGAGGAAAGAGGAGAGGATAAGTTTACCTTTAGGAGCTTCGATTGCAGAGTAAGTTTCACCGGCAGGGACAGAGTAGCCCTCGGAGAAGATTTTGAAGTGGTGGATGAGAGACTCCATCGACTCTTTCATTGCTGCACGGGGAGGAGCGGTAATCTTGTTATCGTCCGTCTTGACTACACCGAGTGGCATTTTGTTGAGACACTGTCCAATGATACGCAGAGATTCCCGCATCTCCTGAACTCGGCACAAATATCTGTTGTGGTAAAGGAAAAAAATAGAGAATAAGTTGTTAAATCAAGAACTCACAGGGAATATATCTTGCAAGAAAGAGGCAGGACGAAGATGAACGAACCGATCGTAACAGTCTCCATAGACACCGACAGGGACGTCAAACTCGACCTCATCGTACTTATCGTACGGGGCAACCTTTCGGAGATCCCATGGCACACCCGATCCACGGAGCATAACACCAGAAAATCCATAGGCGAGTGCTTCGTCCCTGCTCACATTACCAACTCCTCTAGTTCGCTGGATCCAGATTCGGTTCGCGGTTACAACCTCTTCGATCTCGTTGAGCCTGTGAAAATGGGGAAGAAAGAAAGCTTGTTCATATGGAGGGAGGATATAGAATTGGCACGGCCTCGCAGGAGAGAAACAACAACAAAGACTGACCTAGATGAATATTGAGTGGCCCACTTGAAGATGTCATCCAACAAGCCGTGAGGAAGATCGAATGCAACGCCACCTGGTCTGACATATGCGGCGTGCATCCGGGCACCCGACACTCGTTCGTAAAATTCCATGAGCTTTTCTCTCTCTTCGAAACCCCATAGGAACGGGGTGAGCGCTCCGACATCCATGGCGTGAGTGAGGACGGCCATGAGATGGTTAAGGATCCGGGTGATCTCTCCAAAGAGTGTTCGAATCCATTGAGCTCGCTCAGGGACTTCAATGTTGAGTAGCTTCTCGACAGCAAGGGAGTAGCAGAGCTCGTTCGTCACTGTACGTGATATAGATCATTAGGGGCGGGGCGAGGAAGGGAAGGGGACGAAACAAAGAAGGCAATAGTGAGGACCGGTGATGAGCATTAACAAGACAATCTCTGACTAAAAAGAAACTCACTCATCGACACATAATCTAGTCGATCAAAGTAAGGCAAGGCCTGGGTATAGTTTTTGTATTCGATCAGTTTCTCAGTTCCCCGGTGGAGAAGACCGATATGAGGATCGGCTCGAAGTATCTCCTGTTTAAGTCAAAAGAAGAATAACAGATGTTGGAGAATGAGCGACAGTGATCCCTGATATTATATCAAGCCGAGCAACTCTATATAAAAAGGAAAGGCCAGGCGAACGGAAAAGAACACAGAGGGGACAACACATACCTCTCCGTTCAACTCGAGGATCAATCTCAAGACACCGTGTGCGGCAGGATGTTGCGGGCCAAAGTTGACGGTAAAGTGGCGCATCTTTCGATCCTCTCTGGAACCACTCTCATCAAGCAGCTCGGCGGCCGTCATTTTACCAAGTCTGAATGTAGATTAAGTGGAAACACGGGGAGGTTAACGATGCAAGATCGGGAGATTATGGATATAGGAGAGATTAAGGAAAGAAAACAATGTGGAAGGCAAGAACGAGAACGATGAAAGATAGAGGCCAAACACTAACCCTTCGACCGTATGAGATGATATGCTACTCGGACTCTTCTTTGCGATCATCGGCAACTCTGGCTCACTCTCCCAGATGATAGGTTCAAACACAGGCTTCCTGCCCAGGGCAGGTAGAGAGCTAGCGATCGACCTGGTGATGATCGATGCTGGTTGTCTGAGCGGCAGCCTACGGAACGCGATGGTGGCTAGCATGAGAAGAGATTACAAGTCAAACTAGATCGTACAAAGATAAACAGGGCTGAGTCTGAATGATAGAAATGGAAAAGGATCTTTGGGAATCTGGATGAAACGATAGAATATTCGTTATGGTCTTTGGTCAATCTCGTCGATGGAACCAAGAAGGAGAAGGATGAGGTCTGATTGGGCATGGTTACGGCAGGGCCCGTGGGAACCCACTAGCAGCGTAAAATGTGACCAACACAGCGGGAATGGTTACATACCGCTATAAACACGTGAGTCTTGCATCATCTCCAATCAGGGCTCTATTTCTACTGGCTGGCTGATGAATGTTTCAGACATCATCTTAGCATGGTGGTGTGTATGACATGCCCGATGGCAGTGTTGAGAGTGAATACATCAAGTGCTGTAGAACATGAATCAGCTGATACTACTTGATAAATATGATAGTGGGTGTATGATGGATGCGGTGATGATAGTATCAAGATGGATGATCTCTAGTGAATTTTGCCATGATGGACTATAAAGATTTGTAGTCTGTTGTCTAGTGTCTCCTAATGTTTCCTAGTGTTTGATCTCTTTTATGTAGTGCTGGCCGACATCTAGAGTCTATCTGGCATACTTATACGTGCTAGGTACATCCACCATGTACGATGAATTCAGCACGCATAGCATGTCTATCTTTTTCATCATCCATACTCTCTGCCTTTATCATCATCGTTGTTGTCTAGATGGTCATCTTCGTTAACTGTGATGAGAGAAAAAGAATGTTTCACAGCGACATCAGATCATCCTGTTCAGGCGATCTCTCTCTTTCCTTCGTTATCTTCCTTCTTTTTTCCCTCTCTTCTTCTTTGAAAGACAGTCTATCCAGATAAAGCAAAGAGAATTATACAGGATGTTCTTAGTATGAATGACATGATGGCTTTTGAGATATGCGTATGTGTAGCTTATGGTGCGCATATAGTCAGGTCTCCTAGCGTTTCCAAAAGACTACAAAAGAAAGCATCGGATGAATAGACCGTTTCCTAATGATCCTTTAAAAAAACTACAAATCCGTTTTCAGCCCTGATCTCCTTTCGATCGACCGCCTTCTTTCCTTTTTTTCCGTCTCGTCCATCTTCCTTCTACTTGCGTTCACCCACCTTCCTCTTCCTCGCCCTCTCTCATTCCCTCATACACACATTCCCTGGGGACCCATCTGCTATACATACACCCATAGGCAATATACACACACACACGTATCTTTGACCTTTTCTTCTTGGTTGGCAGAGTTTTCTTTTCCTTTCGTGATTTCTTTTTCGGCCAAGTATTCTCGTCCTTACCTTTCCCCCAATCTCACACATTTGAAACCTTTCCTCCTCCCTCTTGACTTCCTTCATCGATAGGGACTCTTCTTTTCCACTCTTTTTCTCTCTCCTCTTTCACCCAACCCCCCCTTCCGCCCAAGCTGCCGCCTCTTCCCCCAGGACTCGCCCCTCCGCCGGGCCTAGGGGGTCCGCCTCCGCCAGGCTTGCCCGGTGCGGCCCCATCCTCTGCTGTCACCCCTGCCGCGTCCTCGTTTCCCTCCTCAACTGCCTCCATTTCGAACCCGTCCGCTTCCGCTCAGATGTCTGTCAATGGCCAGACGCCAGCCAATCCGTCTGGTACAAGAGAACGAGCGGAGGATAGAAATTTGCTTGGTATCGTTAAAGCACAGATCGTCTTTCTCCTCAGTAGCATCAACGAGGACAACTTTGGTAGCAGGGTCGGTGAGATTCGAGCGTTGAGTGACCATCACGGCCCAGATATCTATCAATACTTTCTTCGTAGACTCCTTGCCAACAACATCCCCACTCTCCAATCTGCTCCAACCGGATCTTCTCAGAACCTAGTTGGATGGAGACTTATGACCTTGGAGGGTAGACGGGTTGCCAGGGACATTGTGTTGTGTGCGTTGTCGACTTTTTTTTCTTTTCTTTTTTCTACCTCTCCTCTGTTCTCTACTTCTTTCTTCCTCTTTTCTCTCGTTTTTCTTGTTTTTACCTCTTTTCCTGTGTCTTGTTTCTCTCCTGCTCTTTCACCTTTTTCTCCCTCTCTTTTTCTGTTTCGCCACTTTTTATCATCTTCCTGTCCCATCTCTTCTGACGCTCTTTTCACATGATCTCTTTACAGCATCCCATTTCGCGACAGCCATTGATCAGGCTCCTGACTCGGATCCATCGCGAACGCTTTCCTTACCGCTGCTCGCATCTCGACTGAATTTGTCACCCGGAGAACGACTCACTTTTGGAGCAGGCATCATATCCTCCCGATCCACTAGGCTGGTCGAACCAGCCAGACAGATCATCTCGGACTCTTTCGCCCCTGCCATCGACACCCTCCGTTCCGGTCCAGCCGGATTTTTCGACGACGATACCGACATCAGCCCTGGCATGGGTACCCTCCTACTCTCCACCTTGCTCTCCCTACTGGAGCCACCCTTGCTCGAGGCCTCTCAGCAGATGGCTCTATTTCACGCGCTGGCCCTCAAGTTTGGCCCGATGTTCATCGCTTCCTCCCTCGGCTCCATTCCGCTCCCCATCCCAAACACCAGTCTTCACTCGTTCCTACTTGAACTCGGCAGGGATATTCTTGAGCCAGGAGCACTTCGAGTCGTCCTCCAACGATGGTGGGCCTCGGCCGAGGATGACACTCTTCAGACCCGAGTTGAGACCCTCATCAACGGACTCATTCATTCTCTGCTCGACGGACTGGATCCAACCAGAGTTGTTCCCCCTGATGGAGCGTCTCTCATCCGCGCCATTGATAGCCTAGATCCAAATGGACAGATCGACTGGTCGGCCCTCGTCCAGACGTTTGACTCATTGCCCTCCCCTCTCGCCCTACTTACCCCACCCCTGTTTTCAATCTTTGTCTCGATCCTCTTAATCCCTTCCCAGTCGAGCCGGCCCCCTATCCGAGGTCTCCTTACTCCATCCACCTCATCGAGCCCATTATGGACGAGCCATCCGGCCGCACAGCTCACCCTGCTCAATGCTCTTCTCTCCTTGCCCCCAGATACGTTCAACCTCGCGGCCCTCCCGACATTGACAAAGATTATCTCATCCGAAAATGTCAGCGACGCTCCCGGTTTGATCACTGCCAGCCAATGGAACGCGTTAGAGATCTTTGAGCTCTGTGCAAAGGCAGCAGGAGAGAACGTCGACGAGATTGTTGGTGAAAAAAGCAAGGAGATTATTGAAAACGGGATGAAGGCCCGGATCGAGCTTGTCTTTCTTGGTCTCGTCATGAATCCGGTATGTGAACAAAGCCTTTCTTCTTTATATATCTGTATCGTCATATCGCCCAAGTCTCATGCTCGCGTGTACCTTTCTTTTCATTGTTCCCTTCCTCTCTTCGTCCTCTTCTTGACTTATAAAGAAACCCTGGCCAGCACCTCATGCGGATCTGATCTCCCGGCTACTCGACATGTTCTTTGCCCACTACGCCACGCATCTCGTTGTCTTCCTCCGATTATGGCAGGTAGAGTCAGATTTGTTGTTGGAGTACTTTGCCAGAGTCTATGCTACATCAGACATGAATGTTACCGGCATCCTTGAGGTTGCTCAACAAGTCAAGGTTAGATTCTCATTCCTTAATTCTAATCGTCCATCGATACTCGAGGCGAACTTTCTCTGTCAAATTTTGGATGCTAATGTTTTTTCCATCCTTCTCTGGGAAAATAATAGGCTGTCGACGCCGTCCTTGGCCAGCGCCCTTTCGCACTCGCTTTGGATGTTGCCTGTCTGGCTTTCAAGTCTGAGTTGTCTGATCTAGAGTCGGTACGTAATACTTTCTTTCTCTCTTGGCGTTTACTCTGTGTACGGGAACCAAGTGATCGTTGATGTTGAACTATTCGTTGCTTTCTGAATTTGATCCTAACAGTGGCTTACCGAAATGGACGAGGTCGAAGGAAACGTGTTCCGATCGGCTCTATTCGACTTTACCCTCCACAAGGTCACCTCCGATCTCGCTCGACAGCGACAAGACAGTGAGGCTCAAACGGTTGCCCTTGCCCCTCAAACACTCATCGTCCTTCTCCACCAACTTGATCGGGCCCCCCATCAGGGTACCGGGGATGACACCTCCGCTCTTGACGAGCTTCGGATCCTTTCTCTTCAATTGTATCCCCGACTGATGAGCCTACTCCCCAACAGACAACATGCCCACGCTGAGATGGTCGCCACGTTCATGGAGGATATTGAGGCCGAAGTCGATAATATCTACCATCAGATGTATCACGATGCGGAGAGTATCCCTGTTGAGACCGTTGTCAACCATCTGGTTGCTTGGAAAAACTCACCGGACGAGCAAAGACAGCAAATCTTTGGCTGCATGCTTTACACACTCTTTGACGAGTACAAGTTTTTCCATACCTACCCACCCAGAGAATTATCGTTGACGGGGCAGCTGTTTGGTTCGTTGATCCTTCGAAAGTTGGTAGATGGAATTCCTCTTATGGTTGCCGTCCGGTTCGTTATCGATGCGCTCAAGTCGATCCCCGAAGCCGTCAGCTCGAACTTTACCTTTGGGATCACCGCCCTCCAGGCTTTCCAATCCAGATTGCATGAATTCCCAGAGGTCTGCGAAGCCATTCTCGGCATCCAAAACCTGCACGACAGTCATCCTCATTTGATCGAGTTTGTCCGGACCACATTGGCCGATATGGATCACGCCGCTCGATCGACCGACGGTAACATTGTTGGTGGTGGTGGACGATTGATCACCGAAGTCCCTCCACCCCCGCCAACATTCAAGGCGCTCGACCTAGACTCATTCGATGTAAGCTCGGAACAGATGGAAGAACCCGATGAGGACACATCAGATCGGATCTTGTTCATCGTCAATAACCTCGCCCCTAGTAACTTTGAGACAAAGGTTGCAGAGATGAAGGACGTATTCCAAGGCAGACATTCCCGTTGGTTTGCCCATTATTTCATCACCGCTCGAGTGTCGGCCGAGCCGAACAACCATGTGCTCTACATGCAGTTTCTTCAATCACTTGATCGAGGAGCCCCGCTAGAACAACATGTGTTGTACGAGACTTACGCCAAGGCTCATGTGCTGTTGAACTCTGAAAAGACGGTGACCCAGGCTCAGGATCGATCAACGCTGAAGAACTTAGGTTCTTGGCTCGGTAGATTGACTCTGGCTCGAGATAAACCGATCAGATTCAAACATCTCTCGCTGAAGGATCTCTTGGTTGAAGGATTCGACGCCAAACGGTTGATCGTAGCCATCCCGTTTGTGTGTAAGATTCTTGAACAATGTATCGACTCAAAGATCTTTAGGCCACCGAACCCCTGGTTAATGGCGGTCATTAGGTTGTTAGTAGAGCTGTATCAGACGGCAGAGTTAAAGCTGAACTTGAAGTTCGAGATTGAAGTTCTCTGCAAAACCCTTCAGATCGATCTTGGGTCGGTCATACCTACTACGATCATCAGAGATCGACCAGCCGAGATTCTTCAAGCTGCCACTGCTGCCGCTGCCGCTGCTGCTGCTGCTTCCGGCGTTCCCGGTGGATCACTCGTTCAGAACCTTGAACGACTCTCAATGGGACCTGGAGGCTATGCTGCCGGAGCCGCCAGTGGAGGAGCAGGAGGAGTCAGTACCGACGCATCCCAACGGATGTCTGCCGTTCAGTTATACCAGACCGAGGCTGCTGCCGCTGCCGCTCAAGCTGCCCTCAATCGAAAGGTGGACGAACTCATCGCCGAACTTCCTTCTTTCTTGTCTTTCCCCTTGGAGACCGCTCCATTCAGTTCAAACGCTAGCTTGAAACGAATCGTGTACACTGCCATTGAACGTGCCGTCAGGGAGATTGTCGTACCGGTGGTCGAACGATCGGTCACGATTGCTGGGATCTCTTCTAGGGATCTAATCACCAAGGACTTTGCGATGGAACCAGATGAATCAAAGATGAGGAAAGCGGCTCATTCCATGGTCCAGAACTTGGCCGGAAACCTGGCAATGGTGACCTCTAAAGAACCTCTTAGGACGAGCATCACTACGAGTGTCAGAGCGCTGTTACAGCAGAATGGGTTCAACGAGGTTTGTCCTTCTTTTCTTTCATCTTCGAAGCGTGACGATCGTGATCATGAGGTGTCGTTTCAGTTTGCTGATTTTCATTTCGGTCTTGATCTCGAAGTCCTCAATCCCATCCGAGTCGGTCATTGCTGTAGTGACATGCAACTTAGACCTTGCGGCTTCCGTCATCAAGAAAGCTGCTCAAGATAAGGCGGTGTATGATGTGGACGAGACATTGACGCCTGCCTTTGCCCTTCGACGAAAACATCGAGAGGTTCATCTTGTTTATTCTCTGACTAGTTTTCTCGCCATGTACTGATTCCTATTTGGCAACATTTCTTTGATTCTTAGCAACGCACCAACCAGCCGTTCTGGGATGGAACTCAAGTTTCCGTCAACATCAACATGTTGCCTGATATGCTCCGAATCCGACCCAATGGTCTTCTCCCCCAGCAACTCGAGGTCTACGAAGAGTTTGGTAGGGCTAAATCTCCCGCGATTGCTTCTAGACTTCCTAATGGTACTTCCCTTCTCTTCTTGCTTGCTTTGGATTTGATTGGGTAGAGAAGTTAACCAGGGTTGCTCCTTGTCTTATCGGTTTTGTTGACAGTCATCGACGGAAAAGTTCAGAGAGCTGGAATCATTGATCGAGGCACTCGATCTATCAGTGGTGGTCGAGGCGCCTACAGGACACCCTCTCCTTCCTCTGGCGGAGGCGAAGCCTTGATTGAGGCTTCAGCATCGGCTTCAATCGCTGGTGTGGGTGGATCGAACGCAGAACAGGCGATCGCTAAATTCAACCTTCTCCTTCTCGAGCTCGATAAATTCTTTGCCCAGTCGATCGCTCCTAGCCTCTCGGCCTTGCCACCCAACCATGATGTTCGACAGGCCATCTTGCAGATCCCTCTTGTCGCCGCACAATCCGTCAACAGGGATGAGACTGCGCTCTCCTTCTCCCAAAAGGTTGTTCAGTTGCTATTCAAGACAGACTCGGTTCTCGGAAGAGAGGTCTACGTCGCCATATTGCAGAGACTTTGTGAGGCATTCTCAAAGGTCCACAAGGAGGTTTCTACTTGGTTGATCTATGCAGAGGATGAGGTACGTCTTTTTACAGACATCGTATATCTAAGAAACAATGTTAATGATTCCTGGGTTGCTTTGGAAACGCAGCGTAAGTTCAACGTCCCTGTGACTGTTGCACTGTTGCGAGCCGGTTTAATCAACGTGATCGAGCAGGATATCCAGCTATCAGGTTTCATTCTCCGTGATCTAAGAATGAGTGTTATCGACTTCACGGTCGAGTTCCTCCGAGAATGTTTATTGAGTGAGAAGCCCTGTGCGAGCCGAGCACAGTTCGGACACTGTATCGAGGCTCTTGGTCGAGCTGCCCAAGCTGGAAAAGCTTCGGACGCTACCATCCGGTTCTTGGAAGAAATCGCTGGAAATGCTCAGCCGACGGCTACTGGACAGCATGCTGTAGGAGTCGATGACAATGGACTTCGAGATCGACTCGCTTTCTACTTCCTCGAATGGGTGCGAATGTTCCAGCATGCTCCTTCTGCCGAACAAGCGTTCGTCGGAGTCGTCACCAACCTTCAAGCCCAAGGAATTTTGAAAGGAGACGACGCTACCTTCTTGTTCTTCCGTGTCTGTGCCGAGGTCTCCGTTGAGGGTTACGCTAAGCTCAAGGTGACCGACCCTGCGGCTGCTCTGATCCCGATGGACGCTCTCTCAAAGATCATCACGTTACTTCTCAAAAACTACGGCGATCCGAACGGAGCAGAGGTGGACGAATCGAGGATTAGATACCTAAACAAGATCCTCTCGATCGTCGTGCTTGTTCTGGTTCAATCTCATGAAGATCTCCAACACGAATTCGATCAACGACCGTTCTTCAGGTTCTTCTCGAGCATCCTCAACGATCTTTACTCTATCGAACCTAGCATTCATGCAGCTGCCTATATGGGCTGCCTCCAGGCGTTCAGCAGCAACACACTAAGCATGCTTCAACCCACCCTTCTTCCTGGGTTCGCATTTTCTTGGATGTCTCTTATTTCTCACCGTCACTTTATGCCCAAGTTGCTCCAAGGAAGCGAGGAGAAGGTTTGTTCCTTTCTTTTTCTCACGCACCGATTGCCTTCTATCTTGTTTTGTGCTCACTGCTCCTCCTGTTTATCTTCGTATCTAGTGCTGGCCCGAGTATCACAACCTGCTCTTATCCATGTTCAAGTTCCTCACACCCTTCCTTTCTTCGACTAAAATGCAGGAGGCCTCCCGAGTGTTCTACAAAGGAGCCATGCGAATCATCCTTGTTCTTCTTCACGATTTCCCAGAATTCCTTGCTGAGTACTATCACTCCCTCCTCGATGTCATCCCCGCTCATTGCGTGCAGATCCGAAATGTCATTATCGCCGCTTTCCCCCGAAAGCAGTCGCTACCAAACCCGTTCCTGTACGATTTTGCCGAAGGTGACGTGGAAAAGCACCGCGTCCCTGTCATTCTGTCTGACTACTTCGCAGTCCTTCAGTCTAGAGAGCTTCGAGCGGCCTTGGAGGATTGTGTTTATTCAGACAGGTCCGTCCCGGCTTTGGTACCCGCGTTGAGAGCTCGGATCGCCACCCCTGTTGGAAGAGGAAACCAACTCAATGGATCGTCTACGGCGACTATGGCCACCATGCCGAACGGTCTGGTATACAACCTACCATTCTTGAACGCCGTCGTATTGTTCATCGGATCTTCTGCGGTAGCGGCAACGACGAATGCAGAGGGTTTGGCAAACTTTGAGTTTGATACCGCTTCGCCAGTGGCGAAGTTGTACGAATTGTTAGCTGCCGAACTCGACGCCGAAGGAAAGTACCACCTAATCACATCGATTACTAGTCATCTTCGATACCCGAACGCGCACACCTGGTTCTTCTCTCACCTAATCATCCACCTGTTCAACTCTCCTCCTCATCCCGTTCAGTCGAGCCCGAACCCGAATGGATCTTCCTCCTCGCCTTCCCCAACTTCTTCCTCTGGCGGAGGAGATAATGTAAAACTACCAGAGATCATTGCGAGGGTCATGCTCGAACGAGTAGTCGTCGCTAGACCCCACCCTTGGGGTCTGTTAGTGACGTTCATCCAGATGCTCAAGTTGCCGACCTTCTGGTCCCATGAGTTTGTGACGAGGAGCCCAGAGTTGACGACGCTATTCAAGACGTGTACGATGTAGAGCGAGGAGTGATCGATCCTGTCTTTCTCCTCTCGATTCTTTCCTCGGGGCCTCTGCTTTTTTCCTCCGGGAGAAGCAGGCTGAGAGCAGTCGTTGTTTCCTCTCTAGTTTGCCTTTTAATCGTTCTACAAAAACATACTTCTCGTATTTGTGACACTCTTCGGGACGATCCGTATGTTTCCGCCTTCTTCCCTCTCTTTTCTTGCTTAATGTTCAAACCCGTTGCATCTCCTATCCGCCCCAACACATCCGTCATCTTTCGCACAAAACAAAACTCCGAATACCCCACTTTCTTCTATATCGACTCAGCGTCTGACCTTTCCCTCAGGACATGCCTTTAATGACACCGTCAGACATATAAACCTTAATTCCTCATTTTTTCTAGATAGGATCGTGTTTTTTCTTTTTTCTCTCAGCTCGGCTGCTTTCTCTAACCTTTTCTCATTTTGTCTATTCTCTTGAACCCCTTTCTCCCTTTCCTTTTTTTTTTCTCTTGTCTAGTATAATTTAAAAGAAGAAAAATCGAGAAACTTTGAATGTATTTGTTCGATGTACTACCCTTCCTTCACTTCTCATCTCACCATTCACTCCTCTTTCTTCCTCAGACCCCGCTCTCTAACACCGCTTTTCTGCACAACTCCTTTCCTCTCTTTCTTTTCTCTCCTCAAGTTCTTGACTATCTTGCTCCCTTACTATGTCCTTTTCTTTTTCAAATTTCATTTTTCTTTTGGTCTCTTCTGCAAAAGAAAACACCAGAGGTGGCGAAGACAAGGGTAGCAAATACAGGTGACAGAAAGAAAAGAATAGAGACTTAACGTTTGAGGTCCGATCGAGTAGATCGATCTTGAAAGTAGCAAGGAAAGAAAGACCGCATGCCGGACTGATCGGAAGCACGATCCCCGGTCAGAATGACGATCTTGAAAGTCGAGTGAGACATTTGAAAGAGAGGAGGGAAAGAAAAAAAGTTGATCGGGTTTGCGATTCGTGGCTTGTGATGCGACTCCGCTTAAATTAGACTTCGAGTTCTCTTCGTTGAGGGTCATCATGATTCGATTTCACAGTACGAATGGAGGGAAACAAGGGAAGAGAAAGAAGTTTTTTTCGAGTTATGTGAAGCAAACGACAGATAGGAAATAAAGAATGTGGGATGTATAACAACGATGGGGCGAAAGAGAACAAGGCAAGATTGGAGATATATCAACGGACGCATGTATTCGCATGCGTGTAACAAAGAAATAGAAAAAAAGGTTCAAGATTCAAAAGATGTAGTTACAGCGTACAGGAGGAGAGGAAGAGAAAACGAAGTAGAGGAAAGATCTATGTACGCATTGATAAGAGAGAGAAGGAAACGATACAAACAAACAAATAAACAAACAGAGGGATGCCAAGGCGAGGAAAAGAAAAACACAAGAGTAGACATGTAAATCTGAGAGAAGATCGCATAGGCAACACCGTACACAAAGAATAAAAACTAAGAATTATGATGTAAGGAGGGTAAGGAGAAGCTAAAGTGCAAACAAATAGCTGTACATATGAAGCGAGAAAACTGTCCCGCCAGAGTGGAAGGAGCATAAGATGTCAAAAATGGATAGACGAGCATCTAGAAAGTACCTCATCTGTAAGAAAAACAAGACGCGGAGCTTTGGCTTAACAGAAGACCATTCTGCTGCTGTTTCCTCCAGAGGACCTATCTTGAGTGCCTGGTCGATCCCCGTTCTGTCCCCATAGAGATCCCTTTCCAAATTCGGATGGGACGAACGAAGATGAGCCCAACCTAATGTCGAGGCCAGCCGAATCCCAAGCTGTGGGCGCGAGGCCGTAGCCAAGAGGAGATGACTGGCCCGAATGCACGACTAGCTGCGGAGTAGACTGCCCAGATCCTCTGGCACTTGAAGTCGGAGAGAAGAACGTCTGTCCTTTGCGGGAAAGCAAAGGGAGATATGAAGGATGACTCAAAGGGGAAGCATTGTGGGATGAAGGAACTGAGGGCGGTGGAGAGGCTTCCTCGCCTCGGAAGAAGCAGTACTTGTCGATGCTTGATGAGATAAACGACCAATCCAAGTCAACTTACGAGCGCTTCAGCTTTACAAGAACAAAAGGAGGAATTTTTCAAGCAAGACTCACAAATCAGCATAATTAGATCCAGCACTCTCAATCGGCTTGCTCCCATCTGCCGCGAATCTTGACTTTTCCTCAAGCTCTGCCTTGTCTTTCAACAGAGGGCTGCGTGTCTTCATCGTCATCTGAGAAGGCAAATCGAACGGAACGACCCCAGGACTGAGCTCCAACCTGGCAGAGTTTGGGGTCTCTGGCAAAGGACTAGGACCCGGACTAGGAGGAGACTGATCGGCACTCGTTGGAGGGCTGGGTAGACCCGAAGAAGTCATAGTGAGCTTTCTGCCCTGAGGAGATGAAGCGATGACTGAAGACACGGACGAGGAGGATGATACACCTGGCCGAGACTTCGTTGGGCTAAGAAAGTAGGTCGACTCGACCGATTTCGGATGAGTCAATGGAGTGACCTCTCGATCCCATGTCCTCTTTCGAGGGAACCCTGGTCGGTCGGGCGTCGGAGTGGGCACTTCCGAAGCCGGAGGAGATGCCGTCTTCAGCTGGACGGCAGGTGAGGCTGGAGAGTTGGAAGATGAAGCCATAACTGACGAGGTAGATCGGTCATGATCCAGAGTGGTAGGGGAGCAATAATTTTTAAGGGTGATATGTGAGGGGTTGGTCAACATCGTGGCCTGAACACCTCCTCCAAGACTGGGCCCAGCCTTATGGGTGGCGGTGGATGAATAGGGGGATACCGGAAACGGCCACCCGCCTACCAGAGCCGACTTTGTGGGCGCCTTTGGCGAGACATGAGGTTCCGTGGTAGCCGGCTTTTTCATAGGCGATGTTCCAGGAGTATAGTGTGGTTGAACACTAACCCCTTGGGATTCTAATAGAGGTAGGAAAGCACTACCCTCCATAGAGGTCTTCCGAGGTCTAGCGGACATACTCTTTGGACCTCCAAGCGAGGGCGAGGGAAGCGGGGAGGGTTGCTTGTTGAATTGGAATCGATAGTTTGCACCTGCGTTCGAATCCCACCACTCCTGTCCGCCGTCGATAGAGTATCTAACAGCAAGGAGGAGAGTCTTTTCATTGACTTTTTGTCGGACGTCGTCCAGCTTGACGGAGAAGGTGAATCGGTCCCAGCCTTGGGATCCGTTGCCGGCGGGCCCAAGAGAAGACGCAGGGATATGAACGGAGTGAGAGGCAGCGACCTCGGAGACCGTGTGCCAGTCGTCCATCGCTAGAGGCACGAAAAAGAAAAACAACGAATTGGCCATCGGGCTTGGATTGACAAACATGAGATGGACAAATAAAACAGAAGAGACATACTGAATCTGACATTAACCCATTTGCCAAAGGTGATGTTCCTGACGACGACCGTTCCTTTGAGCGACAACTTGCCACTCTCTTGTCCGTCGTCAATCAGGTTGACGTGCTCGAGCATGACGTCCTCACCTTCGGCAGGAAGGACAATCTTCCCTCGGCCAGTAGCAAGGTTGAGTCCTTGTTTCCGGGGAACCACACTACTTGCCTCTCGCCTAAACTCGATTTTGTTTTGGACAGCCGAGGTTCGTCGACTGCCAGAGGATCCAGCCCCTGAAGAACCGACGCCAGGTCGAGAGCCCCACTTATTGAATGCA